>JAZGLO010000696.1:0-75030 GCA_036873155.1 Biomphalaria sudanica
ACGCTGTAGCTTTTGAGAAGACTTGTGCTATCGCCAGGTGTTGGATCAAGCTCGAGCAAGTAGGCTGGATGACTTCTGCTATGTTTGCAGAATCAAGATATTAATAAAAACTAGGCGCGTCGCGAAGAAGAGTTCCACAAACACTAATTGTCCGAGTTACAGGGGAAAATGTTGCCAAAATAGCGAAGTGATCTCCAATGTCTCGGACCTAACCTCTTATACAGGGCTGCAGCAGGCCATCGCCACAGCCACGCAATAAAACTAACCATGCGAGGAGCGAATGGCTTGATAAATAATAAGATAAGAAGAATTGGGAGTAAATAGGGCTCCATGTGTGACCACACTGTATGCGTGAATGTTAATCTTTAGCCAATGTCAAGTAGAGTATATCGATTAGGACGACAGATGTACCCGAAACCCTATGTGTTATGCTGTTTTAAACAGATAGAAATAAAGAGAGAGTGAAATCATGTGTGTTTCAATTGTTTTGTTCAGCAAACGTCCCGTCACAGGAGCAATGTTGGCAGAGAGCCTGGATAGAAAAAGTCGTTAAAATTAGTAAATACTTAATTTTAACAGAAATAAAATACGGAGGCACATAATTAAAATTATTGTCCACCTATTGCTTTCTGATAAATGTTTACTTTTCTTCGTTTTTTACAAAGACTGATTCATGGACATTAATGTCGTAACCCTGCCTTGCGCCAGTGCTTGTGGTGCGTACGAGCGTAGTATTGAACCAGAACAGGAAGGCGCTAGGATAGAGAGAAGAACAGGGTATCAAAAGATTGTGGAGAGTCTGAATTGTTAGAAACAACGAAGCCGCCCTTTGTGCTGCCTGAAGACTGTAGTGGGGAGCTTGAGCGAAGCGGGGAAGGCTGTCGTTGGTCCGTATTCAAGTTTCTGGTGAAAGGACTGGTAAAATTTGTAACAAGACTCTTGGAATGCAAAAGGCTGTTATGTGTTTGTCCTGGTGAATAAAAACACTTATTTATTTACTGAGTAGGGTTGTAGAGTTGCCTGCCTTTTGATTTACAACGTTAAGATTCTTCATTTAATTAACATATTTATGGTATCAAGAGTAATATATTAACATATAACATAAATACACAGAATCATAATTTTGTTTCAAAACTTCTATTTTTGATTATTGTCAAGATAGTCAGTGTCTTGTTTATTGTTTACATGCAGCCAAATTTTTTATTTTTTGACTTGTGTATAGCTAATGTTTTTTTTTTTTTTTAGAAAAAAGTTTTTAATGCACTAGTTTTTAAAATCTCTTTCCACACATTGATATGACCTACTATAGCAGTACCATCAGCGAATTTAAAAAAAATTACAAATAATATGTTATATTTTTTCTTACCTAAACATTTAACATTTATTGTATGGAAAACCCACAGGATGTCACAAAAGCTTATAACACAAATGAATGTTTCCTATTAAATAGTAATCGACTTATATTTTGTGTATATTTACATGTACTAATGAACCAAACTACTTTGTGTTACATTCAGAATCAGTTTTAAACTTCATTTGGCTAAAGTTAATTAAAATGTATTCTATGTTTTTCTTTTTATTGTTGTGAACATTTATTTCCTGTTACAGAAAACATAAAAATTACTTTAGATTCTAAAATTCATGTTGTAATTCAATTATTTATGACGTAGCATATTTTTTTTTTACTTTGATAGATCAAGTGATTGTTAGAGTGCATAATTATAAATCCGTGTTTTAAGAGTTATAAAGAGCTAAAGGTCATTACCTGCGTCAGCTTTCAACAGCTATGATCCTTCTAGATCGTTTGATAACATTGTTTTTCATGTATACAGGTAACTACGCTGTATCTCACTATATCTTGTTCACAACAATAACGTGGTAGGCTATGGCACTCCTCACATCTGTGACATGACAACAGGATACATTGGGAAACAAGCAAATATTCTATGCATTGCTTCATAGTGTGGTTCTTTCCCTCACAGGATGCATATAAATATAAAATAAGTAAGGACACAAAATGATTGTTGGAGGACCATTTGTCATAAAAGAAAAACAAATTCCTAAACAAAGGAACATCACAAATGCATTTGTTTGTTCTTGTTCTTCTTACAACTGTAGCACAGACCAATGCAGGTAGTTTTTTTTTTTTTTTAAATCTGTATCGTATATTATAAGAAAAGTAAACTAGCACGTTTTAACTAATGTCACTTATTCCGCACAAGAGACAATCGTATATCAAAGGCGATCATCTTTGCTGAGCTAAAGGAGGACGGCGTAACAGAGTTGTCCTTTAGTAAAGATAAACTCATGCGCCATTTTCTCCTCACTGACAGATAGCAAAATTCTGACGTTTCATAAACATATACATACATTTTATTTTTTAAAAAATAATAACTTTCATCAACATACCACAATATGATGAGTGCGACGTCTAATCACTAAAGGTATTGTAACATTTTAGGTAGAACGTACATCGACATTCACAGCACTATTTTTTTATGACCTACTTCAAGAATTCAATATTGCAGTTTCAAAACATAACTCTTTTTTAGCGGCACCCTAAAGGGGAAAAGACGCTATTAGTTTTGTGTGAAATGTCTGTCCGTCTGTCCCGTTTAGATCTCGTAAACTAGAAAAGATATTGAAAATCGGACATCACATATTTTAGACCATTCAAAATTCTGATGCAACGGCTTATTTTTTTTTTTTCTAAAAGCGAAAAATCTAATTTTTAAAATCAGTTATGCAAGTATTTTTTTAAAGAGAAAAAGCTAATTAGTATGCATTATAAGTTAGACCTAATTTAAAAAGAACCGTAATCTTATAAGCTTCATTTTCCTGAAATGAAATGAAACATACTCACCCGGAAAAATTAGATCAATTATAAGACATCAGTTAGACCAGGGGAGGGCGGTGGCTGAGCGGTAAAGCGCTTGGCTTCTGAACCGGGGGTCCCGAATTCGAATCCTGGTAAAGACTGGGATTTTTAACTTTGGAATCTTTTGGCGCCTCTGAGTCCACTCAGCTCTAATGGGTATCTGACATTAGTTGGGGAAAAGTAAAGGCGGTTGGTCGTTGTGCTGGCTACATGACACCCTCGTTAACCGTAGGCCACAAAAACAGATGAACTTTATATCATCTGCCCTATAGATCACAAGGTCTGAAAGGGGAACTAGTAAGGCCAGGTTCACATCTAACTTTATATTCACTTTCACCTATCCTTTGATCTGCTGGACCGTTGGGGCACTACACAAGATCTGTTAACCTTCTTTCTCCATTCTTATCTCTCATTTGTCTTTGATATAATTTCATTCGGATGTTCTTTCTGAAAATATTGAAGCCTGCCTGGGTGGACCACTTCGGGAGCCGATTTTGAGTTTGTTTTTCCACACAAACTGTCTTTTGTAACCTTGTTTTCTTTAAAACATGGAGCTTGACGTAACTCCGCGTTATATGTGGCTCACTTCTCTCAGACTTGCCGCCACGTGGTTATAAATCAAATGAGCGTCTGTTTTTTTTTTTTTTATATTTTTAGGCCTAATAAAAACTGCTACGATTTCTGTTACTATTGCATTCGTGACAAATGGAAAGCTAGATAAACAATTAGTACGGCAGTTAATACGCGATATATTCATTTATTTTTTTAAATTGATGTATCCCTTTATTGTTAAATTGATGTGCAGTAAGTAAGGGAGTGAACACGAAAAAATTAGCTTTATTACTGTATTTATGGTAGTGTCCCTTTTGATTTGAACCGCATATATTTATTCAAAGTACAGACGGTAGTATTCATTTTAAAGCTCAAAATATTCTGAAATAGAACGTGTGCATACAAATAAAGGATAATTAAAATAAACATGGAATGAATGTTCTACGGGCTGAAAATGTCTTTTTTTTCAGTCTATGGTGAGACAAACTAATAAAAGATTATACCACTAGTAGATCAGGGAGAGGGCAGGAGATGCAGTTCACACCCTTTCTCCGACCTTATCCCTTTGTTTGGACAGTGAGATAATAGTAGTTTGCTAGTTTTTTCTTTTATAACTTATCCCTAAATATGTAAATGTTATATATATATATATATATATATATATATAGATCTGTCCTCTTTGAATTAGATCTAGAATTAGAGTTAGATCTAGACTGTCTAGAGTCTAGACTTAAATGTCGGCTTAGGTAGATGAATGGGATTATAAAGTTCATCTCAACTTCTAAATTCGCAGATATAAGGAACGAATTTATGTAAACATGCTTTTGAAGGACAAATTTGAAGCCTTATTTCATTAAATAATGAAATCAATACGCTATATTTTGTCATTTTCATGTTTCAAAGTAAAAACTACCTGCGCAAAGTGTAGTTCTTAAAATTAGATCTAGATCCTATCGAAACATGATAAACATGGCCTAGATTAATAAGATACTTATACTATCATAGAGTTGGGCAACTTTTTTTTTAGGGTCTTAAATTTGTTTTAGGGCTACTACACATACGGCTCCATTTAGTACCTAGGAAACACTTCTTCCAAGTTTTATCAAGATTGGTGAAACGGTTTTAATTTCTATGCGGGACATACATACATACATACATACGCCTTACTTTCTACTTTATAGTATAAGAAAAAGATAATATGAGGAAGATTCACACCTTAATTTATTTTTTGTTTGGTTTTTTATTTTGAACACAATGTTTTTCTGTTAGAACCTCACAGCACCTTTATTCTCAATGATTATATCTGCTTCTATTTCTCCTATACTAAAATTTAAAAGTTTAAGGGTTAGGGTCAAAAAAAGAATTGTTAACTACTTTCATTGTTAAAACTCTGTTTGTGTGTAATATTAACTGCCAATGCTTTTTGCATAACTATGATTTTGAAAGCATTTCATTTTTTTTTTATTTATATTTTTTTTAAAGTCAAAACTATATGAATATATTATCATAGCGTTCGATGTGCTAGACGACAAAAGGGCTCGTACCAAAAAACATCACGGTGCCTATCGATAAAGAGAAATAACTGAAAAGGCTAAGAATACTCAGAGATTTTATTTTCTAATGTTTCATGTAGTGTGGGGGAAATAAGGGATTACAGGGGTAAAGGTTTAATTTTTGGTTTAGGGCGTTCTAGAACGGGTCGTTTGTAATTTAAAGTGAAAAACAAAATACTAGGTCCTTTCGTTATACGTTACGATTTGCAGGATGAAATAATGAAAAAATGGTCCTTGGCCAAAAAATATAATACCTATCAAATATTTCGAAGAGAACTGAAATACAGAAGGAGAAAAATAGTGCGAAATTGTGAAAAAAAAAGACTTATTATTAAGGTGGATAGTTTTGTGGTAGATACTCGAATTCACGGATTTGTTCAATTAAACCTATTAGATACAATACTTAGCGTACAAAGAAATGTAAAGAAAATATTTTACTTGTGTGCCTAATATTATTACTATTATTATTGCGACAATAAAAATAGGGGGGGGGGTCCATGGCAAAATGAATAATACATAGCAGTTGAACAAAACAATTAGTCTAGAGGTAGTTGATTAAATTTAATATCATTTCTTTTTATTTACTTAGGACCATCTGTTGGCTTCGAGTTTTCCAAAAACTTAAAAGCTTTGATATACGGTAGACCCGATTCCTGTAAAGATGTCTTCAGTAACACATCAAGAGTTGTTGTCATTCTTTCCAGCGGACTTGAGGTCATGTGCGACACAGACACTGATGGCGGTGGGTGGACAGTTTTTCAAAGACGAATAAGTGGAAATTTAAGTTTCTACAGAGGATGGGAAGAATACAAATATGGTTTTGGTGATGTGGCTACAGGAGAATTTTATCTTGGGAATGAGAACATACATCAAATAACAACAAAACGAAGGCATGAGCTTCGAATTGATTTGACTTTATATCAAGCGAAATTCAACGCCACATACTCTAGATTTAGTTTGTACGGAGAACCAGAAGGATACAGACTAAAGGTTAGCGGCTATTCGGGAAACGCTGGAGATAATCTTGGACAACTTGATAATGTTAAATTTACGACGTTTGACAAAGACAACGATATCTATCCTGGGAACTGTGCTGATTTATATAAAGGTGCTTGGTGGTACACTAGCTGTCACGCAGCTAATTTAAATGGGATTTGGGGAAGTATTGAATACGGAACTGGACTTAACTGGTATAATACTACAGGATACTACCGATCAGTGACGATGAGTGAAATGAAATTTAGAGAAATGTAATACCAAAAAGGCATTACTATTATTTTTATTTTGCTAAAGAAATGTTATAATTTTTTCTCTTATGTAAAATATTTTGTTAACCTTATTCATTCCAATGTTGTTGGTTTTGTTTTTGTATAATACTATATTATGATTATGATCATGTAAATCTAATGAAGATTTTAAGATAATAGATAGTAAGTAGCATTTTGTTTATTATTTGTAAAACTGCTTGTTTTTACACATTAAAGAGATATTCTAATCTATGTGTAAGCGCAAATATTCTTGATTCTTTTGGTTCATTGAGTGACTGAACTATAACTAATTATCCCAGTTGCCTTGGACGAAATAATACAAACATTCACCAGTTTTTTTTTTCTTGCACCAGGAAGTACTAAGCACATTTTATTATCGAGACCGCAGCGTTTAAATTTACCTTATTATTCTTTTTTACCTAATTCGACTCAACATGTTTTTGAGGACGTTGTAATACAAAACAATATCACTTCTAGATTGTTCCAGCTTATAGACCATATTTTAATTTCTAAAGAATAAGACCTATTCTTTTTTTATCCTTGAAAATCTAGATAAGAAATCTTTGGCATCTGCAGTATTCTAAAATACTATTGTATTACATATTTGTTTTAAGAAGAACGTCTGTAATGTATAATAAACAAATCTGATCTACCTAAAAATACAACTAATTCTCACAGTACAAATGATGCATAATTTATCAAGATCTAAACTTTGTACACTTAGCGGCCCCCGTAAGAGGAAAAGCAGCTATTAGGTTTATGAAAAATGTCCGTCTGTCACACTCAGATCTCAAAAACTAAATGAAAGAAAATAATATTATTCACCATGCCTTGTGGTTTGAGTAGTTTACGTGCAACGGCTACTTTGTGTTTTCTAAAAGCAAACCGTTTAGTTTATAAAATTAATTATGAATCATAAAAATACACCGTATTTAAAACCATACATAAATGTAAGGAAGATTATGTTACAATAGGTTAACAAAGAAAGGTAATGTTTTAAGTACTATCAGTACCACTAAGTCAAATATATTTATTAAAATATATAAGAAATGTTGACAACAAAAATAAAAATTATTTAACTGTGCCTTTTTCTGGTCAACTGTCTGCTAAAATTAAATAAAAACAGATATGTTTGTTTATTAAGGCTACGAATGCACTTTGTATGCAAATGTCACGCATATTTTTTTTTAAGTAAACTTTTTATGCAGCGACTTTCGTGCAGCAGCGTGACGACCGAGGCAAATCATATACTAAACTAGTTCACTCAAAACGTTTAAATTATCAGACTTTATTTACTTTTTGTTTAGTGTTACCATCAGGATAAAAGCTGCTTTTTTTTGTGCGTTTTGTCTGCTGGTCAGTCTGTCCGTCACGTTTCGATAAAAAAAATAAAAGCTAACGAAAATCTGATTAAGCCTTCCGAAAAATAGCAATAAATTTAAATATCTATAATAGATTGTTCGGATGTTTTTGTGAAAAAGAAGGCAATGCCAACTAATGTTTGTTTGCTGTTCTAACGTATATTACATTTAATTTTCGTGCTTAAATGTTGCAAAAACTCAAGATTGATAATATGTTGTTCTGTTTTTTAAGTAAATAGTAGAAAAATACTAAATGAAAATCACTATACCTACTTATATTTTATTAACTACTAGACATAATTTACTCGAGGCACGCAGGTCTTAATTTGCATATCACTGTCGATAAAGTCACTGAGAGTGTTTTGTAAACAATTAAACGAAAAAAAAATGCTATAAGAAAGTTAATGCGTGAATTAAAAAATAGTATTAATGAAGCTATCAAAATAGCTTATCTACCTAAATCCATTTTTTAATAATAAAACTTTTGCTTGTTGGTCTACATATATATTTATATTTATATCTAGAGTCTAGATATTATTATAAAAGATGTAGACCTACTATCGTAAGTGTGAATTCAATAACTCAAATAATTTATTAATTATTGTATATTAGTATATATCTAATATCCCCCATATAGAATTTCATGTAGCCTGTCCATTCATAGTGTGTTTACATAATGGTGTACACGACACATGAATGGATGACTAAAAGCGATAAAATATTTTTTATAATAAAATCGAACGCGTGAATGTAATTATTTATATAACATTGTTTGTTTCATTTCATGTAGATCTAGAATTTACATAATTTAAATGCCACAGCAGTCTAGTCAATAAAGACTATACACTTTGTTGTCACTTTGAGGTTGTGTTTCCCTAGATACTGTAGGCTGTAATATTGACCCAGATACCGCGCCTTGATGAATGACATGATGTGAACACGTCTAATGTATATGTGTAGCTATGTAATCAGTTCTAAATGCGCATGAGTAGATTTGAAAGAAAAAAGTCAATTTAAAGTAAAGACTTAAAATTAAACCTTATCTTATCTTATCTTATATAATACAGACGTTACTTCAAAAAAGAAGATGATTACGTCCTACGCGTCATGCATTTAGTCATGCATATTAACCAATGACTTAAATTCTGCCAAGTCACTGGTTTTTCTGGCTAGCTCAGGCAACCCATTCCATGCTCTAATAGCACTAGGGAAGAAGGAGTATTTGTACAAATTTGTCCTAGCATATGGGACGAGGAATGTGCCTTTATTTTTGTGTCTTTCAGAGTATTTTATTAAATTTTGTTTTTGTATTTGAAGATTATGGTTCAGTGTTTTATGTATAATTGCTACTTTACTTTTGAGTCTTCTGTCCTGAAGGCTTTCTAAATTTAGTGATTTTACTAATGGTGTTACCCTAGTCAAATGTGAATATTCGTTTGTTATGAATCTCACTGCTCTATTTTGTGTTTGTTCCAGTTTCTTAATGTTTTCTTGAGTTGAGGGGTCCCACACGGTGGATGCATATTCTATTATTGGCCTAACCAAGGTTAAATAACATTTTAGTTTTATGTTCTTATTTGATTTATAGAAATTTCTTTCAATAAACCCTAATGCTTTGTTGGATTTTTTTATAGTTTCATCAATATGTGGATTCCATGACAGTTTTTCATTTATTATAACACCTAGGTATTTTGAGTTTTTAGTCTGTGTTACTGGTTTGCCATGAATAAGATAAGTGGAATTAATTTGTTTTAGTTTTTTTGTTACTCTTAACAACTGACATTTTTCTGGGTGGAAAGACATGCTCCAATTTGATTCCCATTTCTGTAATTCATCTAATTCTCTTTGTAAAATATCTGTGTCTTGTTTTGTTTTTATTGTTCTATATATTATGCAATCGTCTGCAAATAATCTGACTTTTGTTCCTGAACTAATGCAATTTGGTAAATCATTTATGTAAATTAAAAATAGTAGTGGACCCAAGACTGTTCCTTGAGGTACACCTGAGTTTACTGTTATTGGTGTTGATTTAGAGCCATTTATTATTACAGTTTGTTCTCTCCCTATCAGAAAATCTTTAATCCACTGATGCAGTGGACCGTTAATGCCGAAATATTTTAATTTTTTAAGCAAACTATGGTGGTGAACTTTGTCAAAAGCCTTGGAAAAGTCTAGTAAGATAGCATCTATTTGTTCACTATTATCTAAACCTTTTGAGAAATCATCAATTAGTCCTATTAGTTGTGTTTCACATGATCTATATTTCCTAAAGCCATGTTGGTATGGGGTGAGGACATTATGTTTGTCTAAGTGGTTTATGATGTTGCTACATATTATGTGTTCTAGTATTTTACATGTGATGCTGGTAAGTGATACTGGTCTGTAGTTTCCTGGATCAGATTTTTCTCCTTTTTTAAATAGGGGGGTGACATTAGCTTCTTTCCAGTCCTTTGGTACTCTGCCCTGGTTAAGCGATGCCTGAAAGAGTATTTTGAACACTGGGGCTAGCTCATTGCTTAGTTCTTTGAGTAATCTAGCTGGAATACCATCAGGTCCAGACGCTTTATTTGGTTTGGTGTTGGCTAATAGTTTTTTAATTCCATTTTCTTGTACTACTAAATCTTCTATGTTGTCTACTTGGTTCAAATTAAGAAATATGTCTTTGTCTCCTGGGGCTGAGAATGCTGATGCAAAGTATTTGTTTAGGATGTTTGCTTTAGTTTCATTATCATTATGTATTATGTTATGTTCATCTTTTAATGGCGCTATGCCTGTTGTTTCCATTTTCTTAGACTTAATGTATGACCATAGGTTTTTGTTGTTATCTTTAGATATTACATTGTTTATGTATTCACTCTGCAGCTGTCTGCTTACTTTTTGGGTTAGGTGTTTAATTTTTATATACTTTTTGTAAACTCTTTCTGCCTTGGTTTCTTTAAATTTTCTATATAGGTTTTCCTTCTGTTTACAAAGCTTCTTTAGTCTATTATTAAACCAGCATTTATTTATTTTGTTTGATGTGTATTTAGTTGGTATATGATTTTCTATAATGCTTTTAAGATGGTTTTTAATGAAATTCCAGAGGTCATCGACTGGTTGGTTAATGTCTTTTTCTAATAAGAATGTTTGTTGAAAGTTTAATGCAGCTTGGTGTAGTTGTGTTAGGTTACATTTATTCCAGAGTAAGATTTTTCTTTTGGTTTTTGTATTGGCTACTGCTTTTATCTGACTGTGTATTTTTATGATCTCATGGTCTGATAGACCAGGGATAATATCATAATCAACTACTAATCCAGGTCTGTTGGTTAAGAAGAGATCTAATGTGTTGTTTAATCTAGTTGGCTTTTTAATGATTTGATCTAAACTTAGGTTGTGTAAAGTTTCTATGAAAAGCTCATTTATGTCCTTAAGGTTTTGGTGTTTATCTATGGTTAGTGTTTTCCAATTTATATCAGGTAGGTTGAAGTCACCCATAATCCAAAAAACTGCATTTTTATTTGTCTCTTTAAGTGTAGTAATCTGATTACATAGTTCCTGCATGTATTCTAAACTAGAATTTGGTGGTCTGTAAATGCTGCCTATTATAAGGGATGTTGAGGTGGTATTAATTTTACAAAATGTAGATTCTATGTTTTTTGAGTTAGGTAAGGTAATTTCTTCAGCTATAAGAGTGTTTTTTATTGCTAAAAGAACTCCTCCATGATTATCAGCCCTATCTTTTCTAAAAATTTCATAATTACTATTGAAAATTTCTGCATTATAAATTTCAGGATGTAGCCAAGTTTCTGTTCCTGCAATTATGTCTGGTTTCTCACATTCTAATAAAATTTCTAAGTCTGCTGTTTTGTTCCTAATACTTTGAAAATTTATTACTAAGGTTTTAAGGTATTTTGGTATTACTTCTTTAGGAGGTTTGTTTAGTGAGGCTGTTGTATTAATTTTAGTAGATTTAGGTTTAACAGGAGTGGATCTGGCTAGTGGTTGGTGAGTTGGTTTTGGGATGGTGTTTAAGATGTTGTATGGGTTAGAAGTGTCCGCATCAAAGGAATCAAACAGTCCTGATGTAAACTGAGGTAACCCACACGGTACACAGTGCCATGATGCATCTTTGTTGCCTAAGGCATAATACACAGGTGTATTCATATGGAGACATGATGCATGGTACCATTCATCGCAGGTGTCACATTGAATGGCTTTCTGTTTCATGGTGCATACTTTTTTGCAGATGTTGCATCTATCTTTAGATCTAGGCCCTGGATTTGACTCTACATCTCCTGCTATTAATATTAACAGTGAAAGGTATTTATTTCTACTGTGTCTGATTGAGAACTTCCATTTGTGATGGGTAATCTTCTTTAATGTTATTGATGTGTATGTTAGGTTATTTTTGAAGTTGCATTGATCTAAAGTGTGATGATTGATTATGACTGTTGCTTCATTTTTAAGTTTAGTGTTGACTGAGGTAGATCTAGTTCTGTGTTCAGCTAGTGTGTATTTAGTAATTATTAGGATAAATAGCCAGAGCAATTTCATGATGACTGTTGTTGATTTTAGTTTTAAAAGGTCTAGTCTAAAATAGTTTAAGGTTAAAAATGCCTAAGATGGCCTAAGCTAAGTCTAAAGTGATAGCTAATTTACAATGACAATCAAATGGTTTATTCAAAATATAGACCTAGACTAGATCCAGATCTAATTCAAGATCTAGATCTAATTGTAGATCAATATATTTATGTGTTTAACTAACTATATAGAGTATTACTATTAGTTTATAATTAGTAGTATTTGTAGATGATTAGTAGATCTAAGGCCTTAATTAAAGTCTAAGTCTGACTAGATCTAAAATCTAAGAATATAAAAATACCTAAACTAAGAGTTGTTAATTTGAATTAATTAGTGGAAATAATGCTAAATTAAGTTAAATCTATAATTTAAAGATATTAGTTTATTAGTTGAATAGCTTTTTAAAGGAATTCTATTTGGTTTATATACAACAAAACGAAAATTTAACTCATCTATGATAACTGTAAACAGGGAGCAGCCATCTTGTCAAGAGCGCTACCTAATTGGTAGTTGTAGGGTAAAATACTTTAAAAACATAATGGAAAAAAATGTATTATGTAAGTAGTTTATTTGTTTAAAAATATGCCTTTATAATGCGTTATATTAGACCTCTAACTTTAATTTCATTCGTATCACTACGCGGTCGCGAGTTATGGAAAAGTGTGTCAATGCGGCTAAATTTTTTCTCGCATTTAGAGCGAACGATTTTATGTAAAAAATGTTTTGTCAACTCATATTTTAAGGTTTATGTTAATTAAATAATGAAATGAATAGACACTAATTTGTATGTCTATGTGTAAAATTACAAAATTATGTTTTCTTTCATGAGAGCTAATTTGGATCTAGCATCTCTTTCATCATTTAGACACAGCATGTAAACATGGCCTAGATCTATAAAATACTAGCTGTAATAGAGTTGGTCTTTTTTTTTTGAGGGTCTTAAGTTTGTTTTAGGGCTACAATACATACACTACGGTCTAAGTTAGTACCCAAGAAACATTTCTGCCAAGTTTCATCAAGATTGGTCAAACGGTTTTGATTTCTATTGGTCACATACATACATACATACATACATACATACATATATACATACATACATACATACATATATACATACATACATACATACTTTATATTTATACATACATACATACATACATACATACATACATACATACATACATACATACATACATACATACATACATACATACATACATACATACATACGCCTTACTTTCCACTTTAAAAAGTAGATAAAGTTGTTCCGGATATTGTTTTATAAAAAATAAATCACGTCAAATGATTTTTTAAAATCGCATAATTGACTTACATTACATATAAATTCTTGGAAAATGCGTCATTATAGTTTAATTACTAATACCAATATGCTCCGTATTTTCAAATTAAGTCACATTTTTGTCAAATGACTTTTTTTTTCAAAAATATCGACAATAGGTTGTTCAGGATTTTAAAATATGAAAGTAATTTACTAGAACAAATTTTTGAAAATCCCTTTTTAATCAAATTTTACATTTAATTGTCCTGCTGAAACATCACAATAGACTTATTATCGGTAAAGAATGTTCCGGATTCCGTTCGGAAAAAGAAATCGATCAATATTAATTTAATTTCTTACAAATCGTTGACAAATTATTCTGAATTTATTATGAAAACTCTACTAACATCAAAAAAAAAAAAAAAACAACAACAAAAAAACAGCAACAACTGTTTGAAATCCCTCTTCGAATAAATAAAACCAAAAAAAAAATTATGTGTAACACTTCACAAAAACTTATTTACGAAAATCAGTTGTTTTTATTTTAATGCAGAATATTTTATGTGTATTTATAAAAATGTTGTTTAATGTTACTTTCAGTCTATTCAGTCTAGCTGGAGGTTTGGACTAGGAAGTAGATTATCTTTAACATTAAAGAAACATTCCAAATATGTAAAACATTTTTAAAGAAAATATACACCATTTTTTACGACTCCTAATGAACTAGAAACATTTTTACTTTCGACAATTTAAAAAAAAAATCACAAATTACAAATTGAATATATATATATATATAAATGATAGCTTAAAATAATATAGTGGTATTATCTGCCAAAATATACCACAATTTGTTACTGTATGGGGACAGTGAACAAATATATAGGTGAGTCTTAAATGACGTGCACCTCGATGATTGGAGACTTGAATGACGTCAGATTCTGGGTCAAGTTGACATGTACAGGCACATCAGTTCCAGCTATAGTACCTCCAGGGTTGTCTCTGCTGTCTTCTGTTTCATCCACGCAGGTGTACAAAGTTGTAGATTGTGATGTTAATACTGGATTTTAGGATGTCAGCAAAAATGTACAGTGAAGCATTGACCTTGCTGTACAGATGTAAAGTCCCAATTAATCAATGACAAAGTAAATTATTTAACAAATATGGTTGTAGAAGAAATGATCCGTTCCTTGAATTTACTGCCTTGTTAGCAAAAATAACTTCCATGTATAACAATCCCAGTCGTGTGTAAAGGTGTGTTGAGGTCAACAGGTGAAAAAGTGCAGGCTCAGGCCAGTTCAATGACAAGGGACTTGAATACGTGTGACTGGTTTCGCATGAGTGGTAACGTGTTGACTGGCTTGTTACAGTTTAAAATAGTAAGTGTAGAATAAAATCAGTTGAAATACTATCATAGTCACCTTAACTTGTACTTTTGAGAAAAATCTTGACAGACTTCACAATTTGAATAGCGATCTTACTAGCGAAAAATAAGTCCGTTTTCTTGAGTTCCTTAGTGCTCCAAAAAGTCCGTGCGTGTCAAGGACACATACTGGCTACCAAAAATGTAAAAAAGATTAAATGGTGTAATGTTGAAGAATACGAATGTCGTGGAATGCTGGGTTCGTGCTTCATGGAGTAATCTTTCATGCTTTCGGAAGACGTTTAGTTAGTAGGGAAATTGTAGACTGCCCGCCATTGCCAGCAAGGAGTTATCGCTCCCCCAGCGTGGGGCGGAGCCCCACCGCCAAGCACTATTTCTGATATTGAAAGCCAACAAAATGCATATTCTGATGTATCTACTATTTCAAAAACCTAATGCGCTATTGTTACTGACTTAGACCCTCCCGCGCCGTTCGGCGCATTTGCCGTCAAGCTGTTTCCACAAAAATCTGTCACTGGCAATGTCTGAAGCCTCTTTCCACCTGCTCTAAGGACCTCCATGAATGTGTGGTGCTAAGTTGTAATTGGATGTCATCGCAACTCTTCTTATGTGTAATACATTTTGTCGCAGAACATGTCCCGAAAACCTGATGTGACCCTCTGTCACAATCTTACTAAGGGTTCGACTCCCAGTTCGGCATAGGCTTTCCTTGATTGAGACCCGATCTCTATAATAGACTTTTAAAATCTGTCTTAGCCATCTTTGTTGTTCATTGCATTCATAAAGTTCTACACCGTTTTTAAAATATATGAAAGAACGAAAAGAAAAGAATCAACGACAAGGGTTAACGTGGTACTATATTTCAGACGTTATTGATTAGTCACTAGCCTGGAGAATACAGTGGCTTAAGTTTAGTAACTATAAAGAAAATGTTATATTGTTATGTGCTCGGAATTTAAATTCTTTGGAGATATTAAAAAGTACCTTTTCAGTAGTCTTATTTAAAAAAAAAAAAGCTTACTTTGTCAACTTTCAGAAAGTATATATGAAAGTAAACACGGTTTATCTAAACTTTTACTTTTCATTAAATAAACTATTTTTTGTTTAGAAACTGTGAACATTTTAAGAAAGTACTTGGAAATTTGAACCATATTCAGGAAAAAGTGGTTCAGTTATTTCCTACTAATCGACTTCTTCTTAGAATTTGATATTCTCTTTTTGGTTCAGCGGTAAGAAAACTAAAACGTTCGTTACAATGCACCAGGTCTTCCTTTCCCGTTATGCAGCGTGTTAATGAGTGAACAGTTGTGGGGAAATCTTTTGAGAGATATAAAGTACAATTAGAATACTAAGGATCTCGCCGCTCTGCGCTCATAATATATTCTCAACGGTCAAGGTGTGGTGGAAGTAGTGAAAACTGACTGCGTCTCATTTTAATACTTATGATCATGCCGCTGATAACTTTTATTTTCCGTTATATTTATTGGTCAATCGTTTCTTAAATATGACCTTGTCATTTCAAACCCTGATATAACATATAATTTATTCTAATAAACTCTGACTTCAAGAAATACGCAACACTTGCCGAGAAATAACAAACGATGTACAGAAATATGAATTAATTCTGTACTTACTAAAAATAGCATATCTTATTGTTTTTAATTAACAGCAAATACAATATTAAGATTAGCTCTATATCTAGAGATGTTATATTTTTATGTTTTTAATGACATTGTATTTTATTGTCATGTAGTAATTTGTATTTCTTCTTGCCAAGTAATATCCCGTGTATGCTACCCTGCTTCATAGTGGCGCCCAATCGTAGGAGAAAATGATTAGGCCAAAGGATAGTAAAACAAGACTCCCGTGGGAGTGCCTAAGGGGGTGCAAAAGCATCCTCATTCCACTTTGCGTAGTAGTAAAAAGGTTCCCACAACCTTGTCACAATCCAGGCGCTGTTCCTCGAGGAACCATTACATAAATGGCGTGTCCCACACGGTTAGCCTGGTGTACGTTGATCTGTCATATATATATATATATATATATATATTGCCCTGGGTGTGGCAAAATATGTAGATCACAGCTGGGGCTAGGTAGCCACAAGAAATGCTGCATTTCTCATTAATAGTCTCACTCAAAAACAAGCCTTATTATATGTTTTGTTATATGTATTATTATTATATATATGTGTTGAAATAAATAACAATTTAGTGTTGAATACATAATAAGCTCCCTCTTCCTCTCTCTTTCTCTTCTGCATATTATTCTCTCTGGGGGTTGCTGGCTAAGTGTTAAAGCGCTTGAGTTCTGAACTGAACTGAAAGTTTCCTGGTTCGAATCTCGGTAAAGACTGAGATTTTTATTTCCGTGACTTTCAGGACGCCTCAGTGTCCACCCAACACCACTGGGTAGTTGATTTATTTCTCAAACCGATAACCGTTTGCTCAAAGAATCAGATGATCTTGACATTATCTATCCACTATCTACGTTTAGTCTATATTAAGTTGTGCTTAAAAACGTGTCATGTTTATACAATTGTAGAGTCTTCAATAACCTCATTTTGGAATTAGTCAAGTTGGCTAACATTTAGTTCTAGAGTTTGTCTTGCTCTTTGTTGCGTCAATGTCACCTTAACGTAGAGATCAATACACCGTTAGATTGATTTCATGCTCTAGTTCTTGGGCCGAAGACAAATGGTTAATTTGAATTAGCTGCTGTAAATCTGTTCTTAGAACTTCATTATAGGTTAGTTGTCATTAGTTACTAGAATGTAAACTTTTTGCTTTTGTTTTCAATGAGAATAAATCTATTTCAAAGGCTGTTTAGGTGGTGATAAAATAGTTTGAAAATTGTTTAAAATAAGAAGTACAGTAGTATGAAACATTTGTTATAATAGAAAGACATTCATTTAAACAAATCGTTGCAAGTATGCAGTCTAGGTAAATATAAATGTTTTCTATCATTACTTTTAAATAGCAAGTATCTAATTTATTTTAAGGAAAAGGAACAAAATGTAATATACTTACAGAGATTTAGTAATTAATTGTTGGTGATTAATTATTTCGTTTTATATTGAAAAAAAGGGAAATAAAGTATACTTAATGAGATGTGGATGTATGGATACAATCCCCTTATTATGTTTTGTCTTGTATTTTCTTCCACTTCCCTTTTACAGATCAAGGTGACATAATGCATGACTAGTCGTAGTCAATGAAAATACATAAATTAATCTAAAAAATTACCAATTAGTTAATCATTAAGTATTTTTAATTAATTTCGTTTTATATAGCAGAAAGGGAAATAAATGGCTGTGATTAGCGGTTCTTTTCCTTAAATAAAGTTTGTTCTTCAGCTTGTTTTTTTTTTTAGCAAACACTATCCGAAATAACTTTATAGATATATTATAGAGTAAAACATTGAAGGAACATTTAAACATTTGAACGTGATTTACAGAAACCTCTTGCTTCTGAATTGTATTACCAAAATGTTTCCAGTTGCAGCAGATTTCGTTTGTTAATTGGCCTCCAGTAGCTATCGTGCCAAAACACTTACTAGGAAAAGAAAATACTGTCTTCAGTGTTTGGTGTTAGAAGAAAGTGTACAGTGGGTCAATGACCTTCACATATCCGATTTTATAATGAAAAATACATCCGCGGTTTTATTTTATTTTGATTTTTTTGTGTGTACACTGAAACATGAGTTTCTACACGGCCACCAGATGTATATGTACAGTAGCCTATTGTAGGAAAAATGAATACGTCATCGTCAAACTTTCTGGATGCTGATTGGCTGAAATTACTATACGAGCTAGGTCACAGTACAAAACAAGGAATCCTCCTCACAGAACCTCGTTCTTTTTTTTTTCTATAGCGGACTAAAGTAACAGTATATTTTTTAAACACCTACCAATTATTTTTATACTGTAATGCGACATAACAGTACTGTATGACTCTTACTTACACAATGATTTGATTCGTAGTGTCCGGCTACGTGTTCTTTTCTTATGCAAAGGTGAACCGTTTAACAGTGATAGCCGGTTAGAATGTACAGTTGATAGGATTCCGTTTCTACCGAAACTGATTGGTATTCGAAACCAAAAATGTCAGAGTATGCATGGCAATTCGTATCATACAGATGCCAGGAAATGCTGAGCAAGAAGTTCTAGTTTATGAGAACTGGTCTGGTTTTCGAACCTGACGATGACAAGGGAATCCCCTATCGCGGGGCCCCGTTAGGCACTTGGCCTGGGGCGTTTTTTTTTCCATTTGCCACTCCTAAGGCCGCTACTGCTGCGACTTATCCGTGTTGACGTACATTTAATAGCCAATCATGATATTGCGCGATTCTCCAATTAGAGACTACCGAAAAATCAAGCATGCCCAGGACATAACAGTATTATTATAATCACACATTAACTTCAGTTATAACATTATTATTATTTTTTTTTATAATACACTATATCAGTGACTATATCCGTGAATGCAAATTAAGATCAGCGGCCAGAGGGTAATATAAGGCTAGTGTATTTATGAAGATAATTTTGCTTTTTTTATAAACTTAAATTCAGATATAGATTTTTATATTGCAATTTTAATATATAGCTTTATTGTGTTTTTTGTCATGTTATTATCATAATGTGAGTTGCTGTGATGATAGCTTGGATTGTAGATAGGTTATTATAACCATTACAATATATGTAATTGTGTGACTTAATAAGTGCGTATCGTTGTTCATTATTATTATTATATGTTCATTATTATTATTATATTTTTTAAACTTTGTATTTGCACTTACATTTATATTATTTTTCATCAAACGGGGATATAGTAAGACATTTGATTTTATTTGGATTTAGTGTTAGGATTGTAACTTCGAATGCCCTTATAGAACTTGTGCTTATTGGCCGAACTAATTAAATTGTTGTAAAATTCTTATCTGATGCGTTTCGACGCTAGCCCTTTACAAGTGCCTTCTGTGCATCGAACGCTTCAATATGTTTTGTCTAAACTCTCCCTCTTCCCAATTAAACTATTTGTTAACCTATTTTTACCAATGATTTATATTTTTTCGTCACCACCACTAAAAATAATTTTACTTACGTAGCTTTTGGTTGGGCCTCCATTTTTGTTATAATTCTGGCGTCTTATATATTGTTCTAACATTGTCATGCAGACGCGATCTATGCTAGTGCTGATCGTGCGTACTATTAGAATCTAGATTGAGAAGGATTTTGATATTAATGGAAGAATAGAACAAGTCTCGCACAAGTCTTAGAGCTCATGAAGATACAGTAGCTCAAGGCAGAGGTATTTTTTTGTATGTGTGATGTCCTTATGTAAAAAAATGTATATCGTTGAGTTGCATCAGTTAAGTTACTACAATATATTATTTTGTTAATATTCGCCCTCTAAAGACAACATAATAAAGTTAAACCTACATTTCATTTTTTAGCCAATTTTATAAACGTATTCAGTGATTGACAAGCAAACACAATTTTTTATACAGCGGCTGCAAATGCAGTTTTCGCGCCTGAAAGAAAGGTACTCACACACAAAAAAGTTTAAATAGCGTTTAAAAAAGAAAGACATTTTGATCTTGAACTTTTTAATAGCTTGCAAAAAATAAGGTTACAATGACTGTTTTTCTGGAAACATAAACTCAAAATCGGCCTCTAAAGTGGTCCGCTCCGACACAGAAAAAGGCAGATTTACATATTTTTAGAAAGACTATCGGAAACTATAAACTAGAAACTATCAACAACTACAACACTATCTCCGTCTTTAGAAAAAGAAGAGACCTCCTTTTGTATTGTTAATTCGTCTAACGACTTTAATACCACAGGATAAGAACATTTATTAATGACCATATGTATATGTATATATATGAGCTGATAGTTATGAAGATATAGTTAACTACTAGGTGTCACTTACAGAGAACGCATCTATCGGGTTTTATTTTATTGTTTCCTTGCTTGGCTCATGATGTGTTGCAATTAATATTACTTTTAATAACAATTATTACTAAACACACTTTAACTCCGACTATCCCTGGAATATAGATAATACTTTAATATCCGATAGAGCACAAATAATGACTTCAACAAGAATAAATATTACTACAAAACCACCAGTCCATGAAGCGACCCTCCATGAAGTGATCTCACTAAGTAACACACTTTCTCGCACATTCATCGAAGACTAAACCCTTCAGTTCATAACACGTGCAAGACTATTCACATTTATAATCTGGGAGTACTTAAACAATGGGATATAACGATCATACGAGAATATCAAAGTAAAATATTCACTCTCCCCATACCTTCCCCTAACAGCGTAACGAATGAAGAGATTAGAAACAGGATTAATACAGCTATTGGACCCCACAATGACCTGCTAACCATTGTCAAAAAAGTCAAACTCTATGGCCAAATCACAATTTCCTCAGGACTTGCAAAGACCTTTATTCAGGGAAGAAAATAATGAAGAATATAGAGAAAGCGACATCAAAGAATAGACGGCCCTCTTAGTGAATGAAATTATATTAAAAGCAAAGGACAGAGAGGAATGGAGAAAAAGGGTAGACAGATCTTGTGTGATTCCCCAATGGTCTAACAGATGAAGGGATAGGTGGCGGTGAAGGAGAAGTTAAATGTGAACCTGGCCTAACTGATGTTATTGAAGGAGAAGTTAAATGTGAACCTTGCCTAACTGATGTTATTGAAGGTGAAGTTAAATGTGAACCTGGCCTATTTGATGTTATTGAAGGTGAAGTTAAATGTGAACCTGGCCTAACTGATGTTATTGAAGGTGAAGTTAAATGTGAACCTGGCCTAACTGATGTTATTGAAAGACAAGTTAAATGTGAACCTGGCCTAACTGATGTTATTGAAGGTGAAGTTAAATGTGAACCTGGCCTAACTGATGTTATTGAAGGTGAAGTTAAATGTGAACCTGGCCTAACTGATGTTATTGAAGGTGAAGTTAAATGTGAACCTGGCCTAACTGATGTTATTGAAAGAGAAGTTAAATGTGAACCTGGCCTAACTGATGTTATTGAAGGAGAAGTTAAATGTGAACCCGGCCTAACTGATGTTATTGAAGGAGAAGTTAAATGTGAACCTGGCCTAACTGATGTTATTGAAGGAGAAGTTAAATGTGAACCTGGCCTAATTGATGTTATTGAAGGAGAAGTTAAATGTGAACCTGGCCTAACTGATGTTATTGAAGGAGAAGCTAAATGTGAACCTGGCCTAACTGATGTTATTGAAGAAGTTAAATGTGAACCTGGCATAACTGATGTTATTGAAGGTGAAGTTAAATGTGAACCTGGCCTAACTGATGTTATTGAAGGAGAAGTTAAATGTGAACCTGGCCTAACTGATGTTATTGAAGGAGAAGTTAAATGTGAACCTGGCCTAACTGATGTTATTGAAGGAGAAGTTAAATGTGAACCTGGCCTAATTGATGTTATTGAAGGAGAAGTTAAATGTGAACCTGGCCTAACTGATGTTATTGAAGGAGAAGTTAAATGTGAACCTGGCCTAACTGATGTTATTGAAGAAGTTAAATGTGAACCTGGCATAACTGATTTTATTGAAGGTGAAGTTAAATGTGAACCTGGCCTAACTGATGTTATTGAAGGATTATCTAATTGTTCTAATTGGTTTGTAAATGACCGACTTCCAATTTAAAGCCTCAACAAATATAACTCTTCCCTGATATAGTGCTCTTTAGTTAAGTGTTAGAGATATGAAACACTGCTTTTTAATTGTTGTTTTAAATTAAGTTCCAGTTGTATGCATACTAAATATATCTTTTTCTGTTTAAAAATAAAAGTAAACTTTTAAAACAAATTATTCAGTGTAGGCTGGGTATTTCTTTGAGCTTTTAAAAAATATATAATTCCCGCATTTTAAAGAAGTTTTTAGTCTCGGCAATTTTTTTTTACAATACTGACATAAAAAGAAATTCTGAGTCTCAAGACTGTAACCAACGGAAAACTGTAACCGGAATATCCATGGGACAAGGTGGGGTTGTGCAATGGTTCATTCTCCGCCATCCACAGAGCTCTCCAAATGAAACTACTCTGCAGTAGAAAGCTTAAGGTGGATTGTGCCCTGGGTAAGCCCTGTGGAATCGTCACATCCTGGATCTAGGCCCCTTTACGCTATCACATTCACCAGATCTAGAAAAAAACTTCATGATGGGTTTATATCCAGTAGTTCAGTGTAGTGAGACATAGATCTCCGTCTGGGGTAGTGCAGTCCAGACATCTGTCAAAAAGCACATAGAGGGGGAGGGGGAAGGTCCACTTTTATTCGCTTAGTGAAATGCAAGTGGAAAGAGAGTGGGGTTATTTATTGATCTTGGTCATTTTCAAACCCCACTACCCACACGGGGGAGTATCGCCACAAAATGGAGTTTGAAGACATAGTTTTTCTTCTCCTAGATTTGTTTGCGTTATTTAATGTGACATGACCCATCAAACGATGCTAAAACTGGTTTTGAGGCGCCAGTGTTCCACCTTTAATCCCTTCTCCGGTCAGTTAGTAAGAACAGGTCCCGCCGGATTTTAGGGAAATACACACGTGAAGGCCAGGAGCTGAATTTGACTGTCAGACGCATTTAGAGTCGCAAGCCTTGGGAGTATTTCTTGGAAAGTGTAAGCTTATCCCATTGTACTCCAGTCTTTTGGAACCTAAAAGTTCTGACACAGAGAATTAGGACAAATAACAACAAAAAAAAGAGCAAACAACTCTGATCCAACTTAATGATGAGCTACCCTTAAAACACCACCTACCCAATAACAGAGAAAAATTACTAGATTTTCAAACATTACGCTCGAAATAAGCTACACACAGTCAACCATTAAAAAAAATTACTAAATAACACCTAAACAAAAGAATCCTATCCACTGGAGCTCAAAGTAGGGATGCTTGAAACAATTGAAAGCTATCCAATAAAACGTATATAATATATATATACTGTTACGTATCTAGGCATTGTTTTTTTTTTTTTTTTTCTTTGACCTGTTGCGGTCGAGAGACGGGGAGGTTGTCTGCTCCTTGTGTAATAAGTTTTTTTTTCTTTTTTCTTCGTCAAGCCACACAGACAGTGACCGGTCCTTGACCTATGTGTGTACCTCTGGTTGAAAGGAGGGTGTTTTTTTTTTCTTTTCTTCTGTCTCTTTGAAGAGCGTTCTAGATCTGGGTGTTGATGACTTTCTGTTCGAGAAATTACTAGATATCGACGCGCGGTAGATTATATAAAGACCGCTCGCGTAACGTTGACAGACAGACATACGGAGACAGCCGTGAGACAGAATAGCGGAGACATTGCGTGACCCGTGCGTGGTATACCACTTGATCGTGTAAGTTAAGATTTTTTTTAAGGCCTTGCTTGCTTGTATTTGTAATTACATTTTCAAACTCTTGTATTGTAATATTTTTACATGCCATTTTTGTAAAAGGGTTTTGGTCAACACATCAAGTCTGTATTGAGTAAATGTTTATGTTTCTTTCTTGTAACTTTATATTTGATTAAACATTAAGTTGATAGTTTACCTTCCGATTTCTTGTGTCATTTTTTTTTGTTATTCATTGTAAGTCTTTGATTAAATTCAGACTTAAGATAAGTGACACAACTGTTTTTCTATTGTCACGTTCCCCTAGGCAAGCCATTTTAAAAATTAGAATTCAATTCGTAATACGTGACAAAAGAAGTTTGAGGGTTTTCGTCCCGGATATTTTTCTGAACCTATTTTCGTCTTACTTTAGTAATTTTGTAAAGGCGAAGTTGACTTTAACAAAAATTTTTTTGTGTCAAAGAGTCGGAAGTAAAGTATCAATAGTATTGACCAAACTCTCTTAAGGTTTTTGTTGTACTGATTTTGTACTGTATATTTACATTGTATACATTTTTTTTTTGCTTGTAATAGTTGTTAGTTAGTCATGGATATTCAGGTTTTTCTTGCAAATCCCTCTGTGGAAGAGCTTGATGCTTTTACTAGGAAGGAACTGGTCCTTATTTCTAAACATTTAGGGTTAAAAATAAAATCAAATGCCCTTAAACAAGAAATCAGAGATAACATTGTAATCCATTATGTAGACGAGGAAGTATTTTCTGAAGACCTTTTAGAAACCCTTAGACCCGATGAGGATAAATCAGATTTAGAACTTCAGATAAAATTAAAACAAATGGAAATAGAAGCCCAGTTAGCTTTAAAAGAGAAGGAAATTAAACAACAGGCCGCACAAAAAGAATTAGAGCTTGCAGCGGCTAGAGAGCAGAAAGAAATGGAAATAGAAGCCCAGAAGGAAATTAAACAAAAAGAATTAGAGCAGAAAGAAATGGAAATGAAATTACAAATAGAGTTTAAAAAATTAGAGTTAGCTGCTAATGTAAGACCAGATTCTTCCCCTGCCAGTCATACTGCTGAAGCAACAAAATTTTTGAAAATAATTCCACGCTTTAATGAAGCCACAATTGACAATTATTTTCCACAATTTGAACTTGCTGTGAAAAATTTTAATGTACCTGAAACTTTGTGGCCCACTTTGCTGCAAACAGTTTTGACTGGTAGAGCTGCAGAGGTATTTTGTTCTTTGACCATTGAACAACAAAAAGATTATAATGTTGTTAAGGCCTTAATTCTTAAGGCATATGAACTTGTTCCGGAAGCTTACCGAAAGCAGTTCAGGGATTGTCGCAAATCGGATGGCCAAACCCATGTAGAATTCCTGCGGGAAAAGGAGCGACGCTTTGAGAAATGGCTCACTTCCAGGGAAATCGGCACCGACTTTGCAAAATTCAAGAACCTAATGCTGATGGAAGAGTTCAAGAGTTGTGTGCGGCTGGACGTCCGTACGCATATAGCTGATCGTGGCGAGGAAGATGTGCACAAGGCTGCAGTGTTGGCAGACGATTATATAATATCACATCAATTTGCCAAGTATACGACGGATGTCAAGCCAAAACAAGTCAAACAGCCTGAGTCCACTGCTAGCAACTCCATCAAGAACAGCAGTACAAATGACAGAAAACCTACTACAAGTAAAGCTACTTGTTCCTACTGCAAACGAGAAGGCCATAAAGTTGACGATTGTTGGAAATTGAGGAAGAGAAACGAAAAAGCTCCTTCAAAAGTCAGCGCTTGCACAGTACAGTGGTCGTCGAGGTCTATTCCCTCATCATCAAGTCATATCAAGAATACCTCGACACCACCTGTTTCAAATGTATTGACTGTACAAGACTCTCCGAAAATGTCTCCACGGTGTTCAAATGACTCAACAGCGAGTTCTTCAAATACATCAAGCCGATGTTCCAATGACTCAAACAAGAGTTTTTCAAATACATCAAGCCGATGTTCCAATGACTCAAATAAGAGTTTTTCAAATACATCAAGCCGATGTTCCAATGACTCAAACAAGAGTTTTTCAAATACATCAAGCCGATGTTCCAATGACTCAAACAAGAGTTTTTCAAATACATCAAGCCGATGTTCCAATGACTCAAACAAGAGTTTTTCAAATACATCAAGCCGATGTTCCAATGACTCTATCCAGAGTTCCCATAAGACATCACCCCGATGTTCCAATGACTCTATCCAGAGTTCCCATAATACATCACCCCGATGTTCCGATGACTCTATCCAGAGTTCCCATAATACATCATCCCGATGTTCCCATGACTCTATCAAGAGTTCCCATAAGACATCACTCCGATGTTCTAATGACTCCATCAAGAGTTCTCCAAATACATCCAAAAGATGTTCTACTGACTCAAGAAAGAGTTTCTCCACTGCGTCTCCTAAAGATGTCAATGACTCCAGCGAGAGTTCGACCCAAGTCCAGTCTGCATCAACCAAAATTGATGTTTTATTAGAGGATTTTAAGCCTTTCATTTCGGAAGGATTCGTATCACTACCCGGTGATTCTACATGTCTACGACCTATCACCATTTTGAGAGACACAGGTGCCTCACAATCGTTACTTTTAGAGGGT
The DNA here is from genome assembly GCA_036873155.1 of Biomphalaria sudanica. Lineage (NCBI taxonomy): Eukaryota > Metazoa > Mollusca > Gastropoda > Planorbidae > Biomphalaria > Biomphalaria sudanica. Next base: position 26,834 of record JAZGLO010000696.1, read on the forward strand.
ATCTTGCCCTTGTCAAAATCATCATCGACTGGGAAGAGCATCCTGTTACGAGGCGTAGAGCTTGGATGTATAGATGTGCCTCTACATCTAATCGACATAAAGTCAAATCTCATTACTGGACCGGTTGTTGTAGGTGTCCGACCAACATTACCATTGGAAGGCATCTCATTGCTGTTAGGCAATGACTTAGCAGGTGGAAAGGTGATAGCCGAACCCATCGTCACTCAAACACCCGACTTATCTGCCACACCCGAGGAAGACCTAGAGTTATATCCAGCGTGTGCAGTAACAAGGGCAATGAGGTTGAAAGCATCTCAAGAAGAGAACGTCATCAAAGCCAACAGTAACCACGATGATGTGGACTTGAGCACCACATTCTTTGCTTCTCTTGAAGAAGAACCAACGCCAAATTCTGAAAATCCGGCATCAACTCGAAAACAGTTGATTGAGGACCAAAAGAGGGATCCAGAGCTCGCCAAACTCCGAGAAACCGCAATGACATCACAAGAGGCAGAGCTAGCATCAACGTGCTACTACATCCAAGATGATATGCTCTTCAGGAAATGGAAACCTCCAGACGCATCCAACGAAGAAGAATGGAGAATATGCCATCAAATCGTGTTACCAGAAAGATACCGAGCGTACATCATGAATCTGGCTCATGACACACCAATGTCAGGTCATCTCGGCATCCACAAGACATACCACAAGATTATGTCCCACTTCTTCTGGCCACGTTTGAAGAAAGATGTCATCCAGTACTGCCGATCCTGTCATGCCTGTCAGATGGTTGGCAAGCCAAATCAAAAGATCCCTGTTGCTCCTCTGAAGCCGATTCCAGCCTTTGAAGAACCTTTCAGCAGAGTACTTATTGACTGTGTTGGTCCTCTCCCAAGGACAAAAGCTGGCAACCAATACCTGTTGACCCTTATGTGTGCTTCAACTCGTTTTCCTGAGGCTATTCCTCTAAGGAACATAAAAGCATCAAACATTGTGAAGGCCTTAATCAAGTTCTTTACTCTATTTGGTCTACCAAAGTCCATCCAATCGGACCAAGGAACGAATTTCACGGCCAATCTTTTCAAGCAAGTCATGACTCAGTTGGGCATCAAACACTGCATGTCGAGTGCGTATCATGCCGAGTCGCAAGGCGCTCTTGAGCGATTCCATCAGACTCTCAAGAACATGATCCGAACCTATTGCTTTGAGCACGAAAAAGACTGGGACGAAGGAATCCACATGCTGCTGTTTGCAACCCGTGAATCCGTCCAGGAATCGTTGGGATTCAGCCCTTTTGACTTAGTCTTTGGCCATTCGGTGCGCGGTCCCTTGAAATGTATAAAAGAGACTTTGTTGTCACCAACAGCCACTGAAGGACTTTTAGACTATGTAATTAAGTTTAAAACTAGACTTTATGATGCTTGTGTTCTGGCCAAAAATAACTTACAAAACACCCAATCCAGCATGAAACGCTGGTATGATAGAAAGGCCCGTGTTAGAGAATTTTCTCCCGGGGATAAGGTGCTTGTATTTTTGCCCATACCAGGTCAACCCTTGCAAGCCAGATATTTTGGTCCCTATGAAATTGAGACCAAAAGTAGTGACCTCAATTACACAATCAAAACTCCTGACCGTAGGAAAAAGACTCAGCTATGTCATATAAACATGCTGAAGCCTTATGTATCTCGGCCAGATCACTCAGATAAGAGTAATTGTGTTGTAAATACAGTCAAAAGTTGTTCAAATAGCCATGTTTCTCCTATTGATGATGATATTGTAAAGGAGAAATCTGGACAATACAAAATACCTAATTCTTTTGTATTACAAAATTTGGATGTAAAACTGTCTCATCTGTCTTCGACAGAAAGGCCAGTTATCATGAAACTCATTAATGAATTTAATGACATTTTTTCTGATGTACCAAAACAGACTAATGTTATAATGCATGATGTAGATGTTGGCGAGGCTACTCCAGTCAAGCAGCATCCTTACAGGGTCAACCCTGAAAAACTTGCCATACTTAGGTCAGAAATCAAGTATATGCTTGAAAATGACCTCATTGAACCAAGTTCCAGTAGTTGGAGCTCCCCATGTGTCTTGATACCTAAACAGGACAAGACTTATCGTTTTTGTACAGACTACCATAAGGTAAATGCTGTAACAAAGACCGATTCGTTTCCTATCCCTAGGATAGACGATCTCATAGATCGTATTGGTGACGCTAAGTACATCACCAAAATAGACCTACTTTCAGGTTATTGGCAGGTTCCCCTGACTGATAGGGCAAAGGAAATCTCCGCCTTTGTCACCCCTGATGGTCTGTACCAATACAAAGTGATGCCATTTGGCATGAAGAATGCTCCTGCCACTTTCCAGAGAATGATAAATGCTCTGCTTGCTGACATGGAGAATTGCCACGCATACATAGACGATGTAGTAATTTTTAGCCAAGATTTTTCTAGCCATTGTAAACAACTGCATTGTCTTTTTACTAAACTTTTACATGCAAAAATTACTGTAAACCTGAGTAAGAGTGATTTTTGCCAGGCTTCCCTCCAATACTTAGGCCATATTGTAGGACAAGGCCAGGTGAAACCTGTAATGGCCAAAGTAGAAGCTATCCAAGCTTTCCCTATCCCTGCTGATCGGAAACAACTCCGAAGATTTTTGGGAATGTCTGGATATTATAGAAAATTTTGCGAAAATTTTTCTGTCATTGCCAGTCCTTTAACAAACCTCCTGAGAAAGAACGTCCGATTTACTTGGACGAATGAATGTCAGAAAGCCTTTAACCAAATTAAGCAGATATTATCTAGCTCCCCCATTTTGATGGCTCCTGACTTCGGAAAACCTTTTAGGTTAGCTATTGACGCCAGTGACACAGGTGTTGGGTCAGTCCTTTACCAAGAAGATAATTTCCAAGTAGAGCACCCTATTTGTTTCTTTTCCAAGAAATTTAATAGACATCAAAGAAATTATTCTACTGTGGAAAAAGAATGTCTTGGGTTGATTCTTTTTATACAACACTTTGATTTTTATATCAGTGGGTCCAGATGGCCACTGGTTGTATTTACTGACCACAATCCCCTTACATTTATCCACAAAATGTCTGGCAAGAACCAACGACTTCTCAGGTGGAGTTTATTTTTACAAGAGTACAACCTAGATCCTAAACACATAAAAGGCAGCGAAAATGTTATCGCCGATGCCTTATCTAGATTGTAAAAAGTATTTTGATGTATATTTTTTTTTATATATATCATGATAAATACATTCTGTAATGTAAATATCATTTTTGTAATTATTTTAAAAAGATTTCCATTTCGTGGAAATGTAAACTTTTTATTTTTAGGAGGGAGGTGTTACGTATCTAGGCATTGTTTTTTTTTTTTTTCTTTGACCTGTTGCGGTCGAGAGACGGGGAGGTTGTCTGCCCCTTGTGTAATAAGTTTTTTTTTCTTTTTTCTTCGTCAAGCCACACAGACAGTGACCGGTCCTTGACCTATGTGTGTACCTCTGGTTGAAAGGAGGGTGTTTTTTTTTTCTTTTCTTCTGTCTCTTTGAAGAGCGTTCTAGATCTGGGTGTTGATGACTTTCTGTTCGAGAAATTACTAGATATCGACGCGCGGTAGATTATATAAAGACCGCTCGCGTAACGTTGACAGACAGACATACGGAGACAGCCGTGAGACAGAATAGCGGAGACATTGCGTGACCCGTGCGTGGTATACCACTTGATCGTGTAAGTTAAGATTTTTTTTAAGGCCTTGCTTGCTTGTATTTGTAATTACATTTTCAAACTCTTGTATTGTAATATTTTTACATGCCATTTTTGTAAAAGGGTTTTGGTCAACACATCAAGTCTGTATTGAGTAAATGTTTATGTTTCTTTCTTGTAACTTTATATTTGATTAAACATTAAGTTGATAGTTTACCTTCCGATTTCTTGTGTCATTTTTTTTTGTTATTCATTGTAAGTCTTTGATTAAATTCAGACTTAAGATAAGTGACACAACTGTTTTTCTATTGTCACGTTCCCCTAGGCAAGCCATTTTAAAAATTAGAATTCAATTCGTAATACGTGACAACGACGGATAGGCCTTCAAAGCCACCATCAATGCTAGTCTTGGTGCTTTCCTGGTCTTACCTAAAAATAAACACTTTATTGGTCAAACTTTCAAGCCGAATTTGAGGCAATTACCATACCACTACAGACAGTGAAAAACAAATTATTTTAAGGAGTGCAATCACCATCAGACTCCCAATACACTCTGCGAGCACTTAACAGCAGCACCTCAAACAGCCCAAGAGAGTTGACAACACTCATTGTGATAATCCATCAGATGATATAAAAATTAAATATCAATATCACACTACAGTGGATCCCTGGACACATTGGCATCATGGGAAATAAAAAGGTAGATAAACTATCAAAGACAGGTTCATCTTTGGAACAATCAGACAGACCTGTAAGCTACATCACCCTAAGGTCAATGTTAGTCAACAATCACAAAGAGGAGTGGCTCAACCAATTGGCATCAGGAAACACAGGCAGATCCATGAACAAAGAAATGACTACGCCTAACAAACTGGACAGTATTATCTTCCTCCCCCGCAAAGAACAATCTACAATTTTCCAACTTAATAACAGGACACACACCACTATTAAATTACCATCTGAACAAAATTAATCCCACACAACTCCATCTTTAAAGACACTGCACCCAAACTTATTAAACGGTAAACCATATCCTCTTTGAATGCCCCTTGCTAATCAACCTTAGGCAGACCCTACTTCCACAGACAGCTGAAAATAACTAACACCCTGTAAGGCAGTGCTGAACAACTGAAGAAAACATCACTTTTTCCTTGGCACAGTCTGCAAAAGAGCTCACAGCTCAGTAGAAATATAGCTGGCTAGAAGAAGAAGAAGAATTACAAATATTTAGCTTATAAAATTTAAATTACTTAACTTAGTAATGCACTTTTTAATTATTTTTTTTGTACAAATAATCTAAAGTCTTTTGCATAAATGCAGTAAAAATATAATAAGATATGAAATCTAAACAGGAAGGACTTAATTAAACAAAAGAGGTGTAATAGAAAGGTATTATATTAATAATTTGCTCTGTAGGGCATCAGTGCAACACCGCTTGTGTTTTACGTAATAAATGGAGTTCTAATATGTCTTCCCTCATAAAAATTAGTTTGTTATTCTGTAACACGAATATTCTAGATGGGCCACTAGCGAATCCAGAACTTTGCAGTTGGGTGTGCGATCTTTTTTTCCAAATCCTAACCCTAACGCCCAGTAAACCCTAACTCTATCCATAAACGCACACACAGCATTTATATAAACTAGAATAAAAAATTCTTATACAAATAGTGTGATTATTTAAATGAAAAGGGGAAGGGTCAGCCTTTTCCGGGGGGGGGGGGCGGCGATCGCCCCACCGCCCCTTCTCCTTGAATCGCCAGTGAAAAGGGTCTCTTGCGTATATACTTTATATTTTATTAATGTTTATTAAAGTCCCATCATAACTGATGTTCGTTTAAAAGTTTAGGCATGTAGATTTTATGTACATATACAGTATATTTTTAGTGTATCACTCCAAAACCTAAATGACCAGTCTGACTTAAGCTTAACATTGCATATAAAAGAGAAACATTACTTAACAAACAAACAAATGCATGTACTTTGTGTAGAAAAGATCTTTACAATGGCAAGCATACATTGCAGTAAATATAATGCCATTACATGTTTATAGTCGATCTATTAACACTATTTATTAATTCGAGGTATTGCCAGGGTGGCCTGGGTTACAAGTTCTGCCTATTTTCATTCCTATATGTTTCACCTTGTTTGTGTTAAGACAAAGACTAGGACTTAGACTGCTTTGTTGATCCTTTGTTGTGATTACAAGGTTTTTTTTTCTCATATACAGACAACACAACGGAAACATACACATAAATACAACAGACACAGCAGAAAGAGTGCATTCAGCGACTACACACAGACATTTTAGTTCTTTTCATGTTTCCTAATCAACGAGTAGCTTTGATAAAGTCTGACCAAGTTAGGTACGAACGAATTTTTGTAACGCTCTGTTCTTGTTTTCATTGACAGCAGACGTTCACTTTGCGACTGCCTGACGTAGTTCTGATGGAGTAGGTGGCTGTTGTCTTCCAAGATTTTGCGATTTTTCTTAGAATTTTTTTTTTCAAAAAGTTCATTTAAATATGGTAAATATGTGATTGTAAATTTGATGCCATTTTTATGATGTTTTCTAGACGGCGCAACAGTATATATTGGTCATAAAACACTTAGGTTTTTCTTTTGTTTAATATTAAACTTTGACGAATTTTAAAGTTTGCTTCCTTCTATTTGTCAAGAAAAAAACAACAAAAATGTTTATAATTCTACTTATACTTTGGACTTATTTGGCCGTAAACTTCGTTTTGTTTTTTTAATGACCTCTAACGAGCTATAGAAGACGTGCGTGCTAGATTAAAATCGCTAAGTTCATCCATGCATTCAGCCCTAGCATCGAGTGAAAGAAGAGATCTATCCAAGCTTAACAGACAGCTACCTAACGGAACGTTACATTGAACTATTCAATCACCTTATCGTAGCCTATTAGACTTAACGAGGTAATTATCTTGGTGTTAGTACTTCTTATTTACATAATCAGTTTCTCTGCAAGACTAACAGGTCAACTGGAACTGTTGTCAGGTAAACTACTGAACACAACCTTGACATTCGAAGTTATTGCTGTACTACTCTTCATACCCAGAAAATATATTTGTAAATGAGGTTAGTTTATATATATATAAATATATAATACAATATATAATATTGCAAAATATTTAAAACAAAAAAAAACTTTTATAAATGTATATCAATTAGTTTAGATAAGTTATCTGTTTAAATTTGTTATAGATCTAGACACGCATACATTAATGCATACATACACATATGCATTGCACACACAAATACATACATACATACGTACATAAATACATACATACATAAGTACATACTGTTAGACAGCTTATTTAGAGTATTAGTTATTTAGCGACGCACCATAGAAGACGTATATTGAACGGGACTAGTGACGTTTGGGATATGTTGGGTTAGAGACCGGAAAATTAGTTAGCGATAGAATTCTCTAGGGTAAAGACGTGTTAATTTTGACAGAGACTTTTACTGCGGCCTTTTCTTGGAATAAACATCTGTTACATTGTTCATCAGTGTTGACCACATCTCTTCACTAGTTAAATCGATGTCTTAGTTTATTCTGTTTGCTGAGCAACTACACTGTATACACCCGAACAATAAAACTCAAACGCTTGCAGAGTAATTGGATGAAATTCAACAGTCATCGTTAGTTGACCTCAAGACAGTCTAAACAAGCACATCACAATACACACATAACAATAAGGCTTGTTTTCAAGTCCAAAGATTAGTGATGAATGCAGCATTTTCCTTGGCTACGCAGAATCAGCTGTGACCTACATATTTTGCCACAAACATGTTTTACAAATATATACCTACTTAATAAAATTAATAGCGATAGTTTTTAGCGGAAAACCGCTTTTAGTTTTTGTGCTCTGTTTGTCTGTCCTTCTGTGGCAAAACCTTTCATAACAACAATATAAAAATCATTGGTGTCGTTGTTTTTGGAAGAGTCTCATCATATTTTGTGTCATCTTACATGCTTCTGGTGCTACCTGTTGGAACGGAGAGACCGAAACATTTACTGCAGTTGTCGCTGTATACGTTGGCACAGTGTCATGGTTTCCTCTGCATATAAATCTTATCCTTTTTCTGTTTACATATTTTGTATTGCCGAAAAAAATTGTTTTAACGATAGGTAATAGTGTAGCTGATAAGGCTTTGTGCCCGACCTTGGTATCCGCGAAAGTACCCAATGAAGCTTAATTATGGTACGCTAAAAAAATTCACATTTTTCTGTCGCTGAGTTTCCAATTTCGATCAACAGATATCCTTAACGATTCCAGTCCAACACAAAAGTTTTTTTAGTATGCACTAAGGAAGAACCGCGTATTTATGACAATGTTCTTAGAATTTAGTCTATAAATACATGCAATAATGTCAGATGTTGTTGTTGATAAAACTTTGTCACTTTTATTGAGTAACTTCATTGTATTTCTTTTTCTCAACATCTTCAATAGTTGTAATTTTAGAGGATATTTTTCATTGTTAGAAGTTGACTATGTCTATTATTACAATAATATTGTTTTAGGGCCAGTGTCAGTCTGGCTTGAAACCATGTATATTAACTATGACTGTATTGTCAAGAAGATAGAGTTGGTATATCTTAAGAAGTGAGGAACCAGAGATTGTTGTACAACAAGCAGTTGGTGAGTTGAAACGTACAGCCTTATACTTCCAAATGTTCATTTAGTTACTGCATCAGTAACGACACATTTTGGATGTTGAGTGGAGTATATGTTAAGCAACAAGTATTTAAAGTGCTCTTAATATTGCATAGGTATGGTGGGAAGGGGGCAATAGTTCTTTTCTTTAATAGTCTCTGTAACAAGAAAGTTGTATCTACGATTTTGAAACCATAATTGCAGCTTGCATTTCCCTTGTATATTCCTACTGGCGCCCATGTATGTCTTTGTTTTAATTTCAAGTATACATTTTGTTTTTGTAATTTTGCATAACGATAGTGCAAATTCATATTGCTTTTTTATTTACTCCATTTATTTTCAAGTTAATAAACTTGTGTTACGCTCATAATAACACCTCTGGGCGTCTGTAGTCACTATCATAATTAATTTCTAGGTTCCTAACACCAACAAAAAAATCCTACATGAAATCCAGATTAAGGTTCTCAAAAGTAACCTGTTACCCTGTCTTCGCTAATTGAGAAATATAGTTTATAATCGGTGACTGTCAATTGCCATGTAGCTGTGGTGTCTTATCCAGGTTTGGGTTTAAAGTTTTAAATAGATGATAGTTTGGGTATCACCTATGGTAGACTTTGTTAACTCCTCGCAAGTCCGTTTTATAGCCGATACAGTCAAATTTGTTAAAAGTAGATAGCATCCTTACAGTTTAAGAATTGTATGATAGATATTACAAGATATAAAATAGTTTATATTATAAATAACCGAATGTCCTATTATGTATAAAAATTACTTTAATTCTCATTTCATAACGTACTCAATAACAGTAAAATAACTTTCTCAAAAGTATTAAAATATGTATATTTCGTTTTTTTTTTAGTCGACTTACGCTTTTATTCTGATTTATCAAACCTTTTCTTAAACATAAAAGGTGAAAAAAAAAACGTGTACTAACTTCCACTGCCAGAGAGTTAAATTTCATATATATATATATATATATATATATATATATATAATATATATATATATATATATATATATATATATACTTTCGCATTAACTAATAACAATTTCGTTCTTTTTTTAAAAAATAGAAATGGAAGGAGATGATAAAGAAAAAACGAGAGGCATTATTGATGCAATCCATACATTGAAATCAGAACAGTATCTTATCTTTAATAAAGTATGTATAACGATATATTTTTTTTTCATAATACATGAAATATATAATTGTTTTTTTTATACTAAAAATCAAAATACTATTCTTAATTCACTCAAGTGATAATATTTTTCAGAAAGATAATAACCTCACACAGTTGAATAACAAAAACAAGGTAATATCATATAGCATTTAAATATTTCTAATCGATTTCACTAGCTACTCACTTATTACCTTACACAATTACAATCAAAAAGGGCGTTGTAGCTTCCAAACCGGGGGTTTAGGTTTAAATCCTGGGATTTTTAGTTTCGGAATCATTATGGTGCCTCTGAGTCCACCCAGCTCTGATAGGTACCTTATATTATAGCTAGCTCTCTACCTAAAGTGCTGAAGTAGGTCAAGAATATTTTTTTGTCAGTTTATTTAATTTTGTAACAAGAATTAATCTTTTTAGTTTTTCTTTACTACATATAACATGTTAATAATTTTGAATGTATGGATAAGGTTAATAATTCTTTTTTAAATATAAATGTACGCTAAATGAATATATGGAGATACTTTGGCTGAGGGGTAAAACACTTGGAACTGGAAGTCCTGTGTTCGAATCATGGGGAAGACTCTAGGTGGATCACTTCGGGCACAAATTTATAGTTTGTGTTTCCACACAAACTGTCTTTGTAACCTTATTTCTTTTTACTTTACCTGTAGTCTATTTTGTTAAGTCAAAGAAGACTGCTTGGCCATGATGTTTTCTCCCAAGCGATAAAAGTGTCCGACCCAGCACAGCTGTCGAATGATAATAAAAGTTTCTATACTAACACACGCCTGCCTCCAACATAACATGTAAAAGAATGACGGCGTAGCATAGGTCTCCTCCCTAAGAACTATTAAGATCAACTCTGGTGCCATTTTCCCTTCTATGTCATAGAGGAAAGTAGCTGGTAGCAGCTGACCTAAAAAAAAGACAGAGAAAGCTGGGTTTGTATAGTCGTGTGAAACACTGCACTCATGCTTATTCTTTGTAAGACTACGTAATTGTGTTAGGTCAATTAAAATACTTAGAGAGAGTATTTTGTAAATCTATTGATAAAAATGAAAGAATCAATTATTGTAACACACAAGGATCATAAAATTGGTTGTTATAATTATAACTTTTATTATACTCCAAGGATAATAAGTCAACATTCCATTGTTGTCAAGGAAGAAATAAAGTGAAGCCAAAGTCTGAAAAGCAAGAAAAAAAAGAGAATAAATTTTTGGTAAATGTGAATTTGATTTGCACTAGAAACATTGTCGATGTATCTATTGTGTTAGCTAGTTGACACCAAAGTACAAACATAAAGTAAAACCAGCGTAAATGAAATATTAAATCTTAAAATAATCTTCAATTATTCTTGTAATTTAAGCAAGTTTGTGATAGCACATCTAATGAAAAGGCTGATGATGAGGATACTGAAAAACCAAAAAAACCAATCAAGGTAACAATTGATAAGACAAATGTATTCTTAACACATATACTTTGAGAAGTTAACATAAATGGCAATGCTCTAAGCTCCATGAAAAGCTACCAATGTTTCCAATTATGTAAATAATTTGTACATTACACGTGATCAAAACATTGAGTGTGCTTTATCATTGATAATAGGCAAATAGTTTTAAATAGTTCTTCGAAAGATTCCTTGCGAGTGATGGGGAAAGAAAAAAGTATTTAGAAATAATTTTAAAAATAAAAAATGTTTTTTTTTTTGGATGAGGTGCATCACCCTTTCTACGTACATTTAGTCTGGAATTTGAAAAGGTCATTTGTAAACGGCGGAGATCTACCGAATCTGTGATTTTGTCCGTCTGTAACAATTGTAATAATTATTGGTAATTAATTAATTTAGTTGGAGTTGATAAAAGTAAAAAATACTATTATATTATAAATATGGCTAGAAATGTACAGTTTATTACCTATATAAAAGCTTTTTTTATAATTTTTAATTGTAAAGTTTAATACCTAACTGACGGACATATAGGTTTAATTGCGGCATTATCCCTTCCGGGGGCCGCAAATATATGTTTTATTTTTTTTTAAAGCATGAACGTTATGTCCTAATTTACACAGCGAATATATTTTATTTTGACATATTGTCAACAGTTGATTGTCGAACTTGTTGGCTCAGTTCTAGAAGAGTCTGATGAAGGCTACAGTATTGAATCTAAACACAACCTTCAGAATTTCCTTTTCATGCTTATTAATTTATTAAAAAAGGAAGGTAAGACAAAAGTAATTTTAAATAAGTGTTGAGTTTATGTAGAACTTATTGTGAATAACAAAACAACACTATATGAAAAAACACTTAATCGTTTATTCATCTCTCAACTGAGTTATTTATTATAGAGATGAAGCATTTCAATCAAACTACTTCTTAATGTTTCATTACAAAGCTTATATCAATTCACTCGGTATGTTTGTCTGGAACAAAAGTTTCAACACTTTATTTATCCCCAACCCAATCTTGTATTACGTTAAAATTTTGCCTCTACTTATTTCTTGTACCTGACAAATAACAATTGATAAATTTAATAAATTGTTTGGTATCAAACAGGGAAAATAACATTTAGTTGACAAATTTGGTGGCATAATTTGAATTAGTCACTTTATGCTTTGTTTAGAGATTTTAATACTAAATCATCACTTACCACAGCACAGCCGAGGGGGTTTTGAGTTAAAAAAACCCTACCAGTGGGTTTTGAGAATTAAAAAAAACCTTTCAGGGGGTGTTGAGAAACAAATCGCTCTACCAGGGGATTTTGAGTTTCCAACCCCCTACCAGGGGCTTTTAGTTTTGAGTTTTAAACCCCCTACCAGGGGCTTTTAGTTTTGAGTTTTAAACCCCCTACCAGAGGTTTTGCAGTTAAATCCCCTTCTTCTATAAAACAAAACAAAACAATGCAAACAACAATCCCCATATTTAAACAGCACAGTTAAGGAAGATTTTGATTTAAAAAGCCCCTTCAAAATAAACCTCACTCTTCAATATAAAAAAAAGCAAATTACACACTCAAAATTCTATGAGCGTAGCCAAAGGGGTTTTGAGATTACCCCCCCTCCTCCAGTTCGTGTTTGAAGCTAAAAAGTTCCTATTCAATATTTAAAGAAGCAAATTACACACAATACAATCTAAGAGCGAATTACGCTCTCTTTCAAAATGCTATGAGCGTAGCCAAAGGGTGTTTTGAGTTTAAATCCCCCTCCTCCAGATGGCTTTTTCTTTATTTAAAGTTTAAAACCCCTACAGATGGTTTTGAGTTTAAAATTCCCCAACAGAGCGTTTAGAGTTGAAAACCTCTCTCTTCAATATTATTTTAAAGCAAACTACAGTCACCAAATTCTATGATCGTAGCTAAATGGGGTTTTGAATTTAAAAAAAAACAAAAAAAAAACTCCAGAGATTTTTTAGTTTAAAAGCCCTCAGATGATTTTGACGAAAAAACTTTCCTTTTTGATAAAAAATCTAAAGCGAAATACAGGCTTGTAATTCCAAGAGCTTAGTCAAGAAAGGTTACAAATTTCTACCATTGGCTTGGGCCCCATTAATAAAAAGTGAATAGTCTTCAGCTCTTAGAACTCTAAGCCAGCAAAAGTGAAAAAGAGCTCTCTCTCACTGGCCTGAAAAGTACAGTGTACACTGTTTTGTCTGACGGGTGGGTCTGATTCGCGGCAAGAGGCTGCGTACATTTAGACCACCCCCATTTCCTTTTCTATACCAGGCTAACCACGCGGGACACGCCATTTATGTAACGGCCCCTTGAGGAACAGAGCATGGATTGTGACCAGGTTGTGGGAGCTTTTTTACAACTCCGCACTGTGCAATGAGGATGCTCTCGCACCCCCTAAGGCACCACGACGGGAGTCTTGTTTTGCTACCCTTTAGCTTAATCATTTCCTCGTACGATCGTTTCCACCGGGCGCCACTATGAGGCGGGGCAGCATGCCCGGGTATATAGAGCATCCAGAAAGCTAAAAGCATGAAATTGCGCTAAACTAAAACATTGGTAAAATATTTTGAATCTCACAGATTTATTAATGCTTGTCTAGATTTATTACAAATTTGATTACATGACTGATCCAAACGAAATATTTCTTTCTGTTTCTTCAGATTGTTATCTTGTTTTGCCTAAGGGAAATAACAAAACTTTGTATAAATTAGTTGAAAGAATTAGACATACTGTAACTAAAGAATATGAACAAATTGTGTTTTCAACAGAGGTAAAACTAAGAAATAACTAAATTACAAATAACATTTCTTGTTAAAAGTGTAACCTTTTGTTATTCGAATCACATAGATTAAACTTTCAATTTGTCCTCTATTTTGTATTAACAGAAAGACTTTTGGAAATTAATAAGTGGCTTCAGAACTCTTGGTAAGTTTTTAAAATACATTATTATATGTATGTGTATATCCCTATATTCAGAAATGTGTTACTAATCATTTATCCTATGTTTAATAGTTATATAATATCAATAGATGAATATAATATCTATAGAGAGTTCTGCTCTAAAGTAAATCTTGTGATATCTGCGATTTTATTGCTAGGTTTTAAAAATGCCATGTTATAAAAATGTGAATCTACATTACGTATGTTTAATCTTTTTTTCATACATAATTCTTTTACTTCTGAAACATTTTAATGAAATAAAACGAGCTATGCATATATTGCGAACTAGGAAAAATACAATATTTAAGTAAGTAAAATACAAATAAATTAGGACTATCTTACCGCCACACACTATAGGAAATGTTACATTTGTACGATGAAAAAGCCATAAAGAAAAACAAGATTACAAAGAAAGTTTGTGTAACAAAATCAAAGGCATCCCCGTATGATCCCTTTAGCATTAGCAAGGAATATTCAAAACATGATTTTGTTTGGATTGTCCAAAATAATATTTCAAAGATTTATTTGGCGTTATAAAATACAGCGAGCAGGGTCTAAACTTGGAATCATCGAGAAGTGGGAACGTTAGTCCAACAGGCATGACACAAGATCACGCAGCCATCCTACTAGATCTACTGCTAATTGTATATTTAATCAAGATTTTTTAACTAGGTCTAGAGCTATATTCATTGTAGATTCTACATCTAGACTGCTAAGTCTAATCTAAAACTACATAAACTATCTCAAGATCTATAATTTTAATTCCACTTCATCGTACAGCCTAGTTACACTAACACAAAGCCATTATCAACATATAGTTAGCGGGGGTTCCTAGACATTTGTGCAACGAGATCTTATAGCATTTCATTTAAATTTAAAGTTAGAGAATTCATTCCATATGGCGTCAAAGGAACAAAATCCTCTTATACACACGGCCTAGTCAGACTAAAATGTGTCTTTAATAACATGAGAGTGCGTTTACGAGGGTTCCTAGAGACTGGTGCATTTATATGTGTAGCAACCAGGGGTATCAACCAGGCCTTTAGTCCCTTATGAAACCTCACAACTAAACTTCCTAACAGAGGAGACTGTATGAATCCTAGCGGGCCTAACTTAGAATGCTTTGGTCTCTCTCTATATATATAGTTGGGGCATTTTGTTTAACGGGTGGGGAAGAAAGCTAGGTGATTTTCTCACATGAATCTATGTACTGGACATGTCAGGTGTCATGTCCGATTTATGGCCTGTACCGTGAGAGTAGGGACTAAGGCGAATATGCATTTGTCCAGTCCGAGTGCAACGCTATTCTTAGAGCGATGCGTACTCTGCGGAAGGGGGGGTAAATAGGTGTAAAAAGTTATTAAGCCGCTGCGTGTAGCGCTGGTGCCGCGACCATTGTGTACTGGTCACCTGTACAGCGGTAAAAATTACTAGTTAGCCCTAGAGAAGCTAGTTAATGTTTTACATTGAGATTCGTGCCATGAGAAACAGTGCGAGGGGAGATCAAAGAAATTAGTTATGGGTGGACAAGAAAATACTTGTTTAAGTTGAAAATGAAAGTTTCCCACGATTTGCTGGGAAAAAACTCAAAGGAACTTTTGCACGCAAGTTTCGTATCGTCATATATATATATATATATATATATATATATATATATATAATTTATATATATAATTTAGATATACATATATAAAAAAATGTGTATTTACACTACAGTTTCGACTTTTGTTTTTCGAAAATGGATTTGAAGAAACCTTTAAAATAGTAGCGCTATGTTTTAAAGTCTTAGAGGAAAAGTCCGCCATTTTTACATAGCCCATGTTTTCCCTATAACCTAGAGATCTGGTGTTTCGTACTAAAGCTCTAATAACTATATTTAATGCAAAATAAATGTCGGAACGCAACCATTTCAGAAATTACACTGCAAAGACTTTCTCCCTTACATTTATGTATTGTTGTAGATTTGGTTTATTTTTATAAACAAATCGTTTGCATAATTAATTTTATAATTTAAACCTTTTGCTTGAAGAAAACAAAAAAATAGCCGTGACACCTAAATGTTGCAAGCCACAACACATGGTGAAATAACATTTTTTTCCCTTCGTGTTTTTGAGATCTGAGTGTGGCAGACGAACAAGATGGTCAATTTACTCAAACCTAATAGCGGTTTTTCCCCTTTCGGGGGCCGCTAAAACTCAAATGCACAAACTACAATTTGACTATCCAAGATGATATTTCATATAACAAAAGTTATGAATAGTATGCATTTAATTATTTATTTAAAATTGATCAACTAATATATGGATTTTAACTAACAGCATGCTAGTTTATTTAACTATATTTACAAAATCTATTTGTCTAGTATGTCTCTTTGTTTACAATGGAGATCATATGGATGAGAAAGAACAAGAAGAGTATATCAAAAATAATAGAAATATCATAATTTTGAAGGTAATTGTTTACTTAAATGTCTCTAATTATTACTTGTTAAACAAAACATGTGTTCAATTAAAAAAGTATTTCCCAAAGTTTTTCCTTAAGAGAACACTTTGATCTTTCTAAGTATCTAAGGGAACATATTGAGTAAATATTTGTTTAAAATCGATTAATTGTCACGGTACCCTACTCGTTAATTATTATAGTAATTCGTGGAACACCTAATTAGGCCTCGCAGAACACTACTGTTCCGTGGAACACAGTTTGAGAAACACTGAATTAAAATGTTTTTACATAGGTTTCCTCATAGATAACTTATTCTACAGAAACTTTTTTTTTACATTTTTTTATGTTGAACAGTCTGTTTAATATGTATGTATGTATCTATGTATGTATGTATTACTATGTATCTCTCTCTCTCTCTTGTGTATGAATGCTTTTTCCCACGTCAAAAATCACTTTCAAACTAATGCTTTTGTTAATATTTTTTCCTCATTTTGTTTTAATTCTTAGATAAAATTGCGTAAAAGATATTTGTTTCCATAAACAGAAAATATCTTTAATTATCTATTTGAAAACACAGAACATAAAATTATACACTTACTAATTTGATTGTTAAGTATCTCTAATACATTTGAAATAAAAAATTAAAAGTAACAATTCTTTTACTTCCAGGAATCTGAAAATGTAACCAGCTTTGAAGAAGCCTTACATGATAAGTAAATTATGTTTTAACTTAACTTTCTTCTTATCAACTTTGCATTGAAATAATAAACATCTAATGTTACGATCTGATTTATATATATATATATATATATATATATATATATATATATATATATATATATATATATATATATATATATATATATATATATATATATATGGTTTACAGTTACATTTAACTTATATGCCATATGAATATAGATTTTGTTTCCGTTTGCCAGCTCTAGTGACGTACTAAAAGGGAAAGTTCATTCAAAGAATTACGTCACAATTAACATCAACCAAACATGGACAGAAACTTCCATTTCACAGAAGATATTACATTCCTTTTTGGGTAAGATCTTGTTACGTAGTACCCGACAAAATAATACTTTAAATAAAAAACAATTCAAATACATAATAATTTCAACAAGAAATACATTGAATAATTAAAATTTATAGTTGAAAATGCATTTTTCTCTGTTAGGGCAGTCACGATTGCAAAGATGGATTGGTACCATAGCCTTTAACACTTACATAATCTGCCAGGAAAACCGAATGGATCATTCCTTTTTTTTTTTTTTTTTGAGAAACATGATAACAAGCCAACATTTTTGTTTTATAAAATAATGTGGCTGTTTTAAAATAAAAGCATAATTTTAAACGGGCATATCTGATACTGCTCGACTCTTAAAATTAATGGTATAAACAACAATTTTGAAATGATATTGACCTGTTGAAAAATGTTTCAACCATCATAAAGGATATTTTTGTTAGGTGAATGTATGGGAGTGACTAGTGATGACGTCTGACCCACTTTGTGGGGGGTCGTCATCAGAACCAGATTGCTGGATTGGCGACCCTTGCACAGAACAGCGGCAGTTACATTATAGAAATATGAGACAAGCTCCTCGCAGTTAGCACTGTCCTTGTTCACTTATAGCTGGTGAGGAAGGTCGGGGATGGAGAGCTGTGTACGCGGCACGGCCCGGTCTGTCCCAGTCAATCAATATGGTCGTCTACCGCTTAGAGCCCTCAAACAGGACATGGGATGCAACTCTTCATTTAGCAGGGTAAGAGGTGCACCTTATCACTTTCTAGCCTGTATATATAGTTCGTCCATCGTGGTTTGATGATGACCACTTTGTCATCCAGGGGGCTGAGGGCTTTGCACTGGGGTTTTATGCCTCCTCATGTGGCTGGTGAGACCTATGTGAGCCCGGAATGTTCGGCCATACACTGGGCAGGTTATTCCAGCTGGAGCTAGTGTCGTTTGTCTTGCTTTTCTTCTCTGACGTTTTTCATCTGCCAGTGTTGTTCTTTTTTCCTCAGCAACCTGTGAGACGGTTTTCCCAGCGCGACGCCATGATGCTCTGTCATGTGTCTCCCAGGTGCCTGGGTCTATGCTGAACGCCTTCAGAGAAGCTTTGAGGGTGTCCCTGAAGCGCTTTCTTTGACCACCTTGCGAGCGTTTTCCTTAGCTAAGTTTGCCTTTTAAAAGTCGTTTAGGGATGCGGTGGTCTTCCATTCTGTAGACGTGACCTGCCCATCGCAGCTGGGACTGCATCAGAAATGTGTGGATGCTTTGCAGACATGCTCTTCGACGGACTTCAGTATCTGGTATTTTGTATTCCCATTTGACATTTAGTATTTTTCTCAGACATGTCATTTGGAAGTGGTTTAGTTTCTTTGCATGTTTACTGTACACTGCTCATGTTTCTTAGGCATAGAGCAATGTAGGGATGATGACGGCTCTATAGATTCCTAGCTTTGTTTTTGTGGTGATATTACTTCTGCTCCAGACATTTTTGACAGTCTGCCATAGGATGTACTGGCCTTGGCAATACGAAGGGCGATTTTTCCATTTCTGGAGAGTGTGCTGCCAAGATATGTGAATTTGTCTACTGCGTTTATATCCTGTCCATTTATAGTGATGCTAGGATCCGAGTAGGCTTTCCCAGGAGCAGGTAGATATAAGACTTCAGTTTTGTTCGTATTGATGGTAAGGTCAATGTCTGAGCATGCTTTTGAGAAGTCACTGACGATGCTCTGCAGATCGTTTTCAGAGCAGGCATTTAGGGCACAGTAGTCAGCAAATAGCAAGTCTCTGATTACTGCTGCATTTGTTTTTGATTTTGCTTTAAACCGCCTCGGGTTGAATAAGCCACCATCAAATCTGTATGATATATTAATCCCGTTTTTTTTCTCTATTTGTGAATGCATCTGTCAGCAAAGCTGAGAACATGATACTGAACAGTGTAGGTGCTAGGACACAGCCTTGTTTTACCCCATACTAGCCTGTACCACTCTGCAAAAATACAAGCAGCTAAATAGGTCTATCATAAAATAAAGAAATAATTATATTTCTGAGGCTATTGAAGGATTTTTCAGTGTTATTTTCCCATTTTATCAGGCTTTTAATTGAGAAACCTTAACAGTGTCAATACCAAAGTTAGAGTTTATCGCCATTTTGTTCCATGCAAATCAAGCTAAATATTGAACCAGATAGAAGGAGACGATAGAAGGCCAGTCCATCCTGTCGGGACCATACGTTATAGAAGGCAAGTCCATCCTTTCTAGACCATTCGTTATTGAAGACCAGTCCATCCTGTCTAGACCATTCGTTATAGAAGGCCAGTCCATTCTGTCTAGACCATTCGTTATAGAAGACCAGTCCATCCTGTCTAGACCATTTGTTATAGAAGGCCAGTCCATCCTGTCTAGACCATTCGTTATAGAAGGCCAGTCCATCCTGTCTAGACCATTCGTTATAGAAGGCCAGTCCATCCTGTCTAGACCATTCGTTCTAGAAGGCCAGTCCATCCTGTCTAGACCATTCGTTTTAGAAGGCCAGTCCATCCCCTCGGGACCATTCGTTAGAGAAGGCTAGTTCATCCTGTCTAGACCATTCGTTATAGAAGGCCAGTCCATCCTGTCGGCACCATTCGTTATAGACTATGAGAGCGCTTCACCCTTATCAGGGCAGGGCTACCCAGCCGCCAAAAATGGAAGTAGCTTTCTTTTTTCGTATCTTTCTTATCTTATTGTCACATTATAATAGTGTGTTGTTTTTCCTTAACCAATCACATTTTTTTGCCTAGCTTCCGATTTCTTCGCCGGCGATTTCCGTCATCACTTTATTGTCTCTTAAACGATTGACACTAAATTAATTTTTTTTTGTCCTTTTTTATCTGATCTGAATGGTAAAATTTCTTGTTGTGCAGTCGTTTACCAGCATAACTGCTGGATGTTTCCGCTTCGTTTTCAGTCCAATTTCCTCGGCGTAAATCAGCTAGAAATGATGTAGGTCCTGGAAAGGCTTGTGTTGGTCATGCTGAGATAGGCAGTCTGGTTGACGTCTGTTATGGTTTCAGAGTCATGCTGTAAATAAAAAGCCAGGCTAAAAAGGCGATGTAAAATTCTAAATCACATATGTAGCAACATCATAAACCACTTAGACAAACATAGTGTCCTTATTCCATACCAACATGGCATTGGGAAATATAGATTATGTAAAACACAACTCATAGGACTATTTGATGATTTTTCAAAACGTTTAGATAATAGTAAACGTGTACATAAATAACGTTTTTGACAAAGTTTACCACCATAGTTTGCTTAAAAAAGAACAAATGTTAGCATTGATGGTCTATTGCACAAGTTGATAAAAGATTTTATGATATGGAGAGAACTAAATGTAATAATAAATGGCTCTAAATGCACAGATACCAGTAAACTCGGGTGTAACATAAGGAACAGTCTTAGATCCACTACTATTTTTAATTTACATAAATGATTTACCAAATTGCATAAGTTTAGAAAAAAAAAGTCAAATTATTTGCAGACGATTACATAAAATATTTAACATTTAAACAACACAAGATACAGAAATTTTACAAAATTAGATGAATTACTAAAATGGGGATCAAATTGAAGCATGTCTTTCCACCCAGAAAAAAACTCGGTAGTTAAGAGTGACAAAATATATAACACAAATAAATTTTACTCATCTTAATCATGGTAAACCAGTGACGCAGACTAAAAACGCAAAATAGCTAGGTGTTGTAATAAATGAAAAATTGTCATAGAATCCCCATATTGATGAAACTATCAAAAAATAAAACAAGTCATTAGGTTTATTAGAAGAAACTTCTATAATCCAAATAAAAACGTAAAAACTCAAATGTTATTTAACCTTGGTTATGCCACCCATCCATCCATCCATCCATCTATCTATCCATCCATCCATCTATCCATCCATACATCCATTCATCCATCCATCCATACATCCATCCCAGTACCGCTACAGCCCTAGGAGGGCTCTGGCCTGCTTTAACACATCCTTCAGATCTCTCCTTGGCCTTTCGTCTCCACGCCCTAGCCCCAAGCTGTTGCAGATCTGCTTCTACATCATCAATCCATCGCATTTGGGGTCTGCCTTTGGGTCGCCTGCCTTTTGTTTTTTTTTTGCCTATATATGATTTTCGTTCCTCTGTTATCTGACATTCTTTCAATGTGACCTGCCCAACGTAGTCTGTTTTTTTTTTAATTTCGGTCATTTTTTGGGAGGGGGGTCTTCATGTAATTGATATATCTCATGGTTAGTGCGTGTCCTCCACCTAGTTTCATCCTGTATGGCACCATATATTTTCCTAAGAATTTTTTGTTCTCAAGTATTAAGTAAATTTTCTGATGTCTTAGTCAGTGTCCAGGTTTTACTTGCATACATTGCTTCTTGTCTTATTATGGTTTTGTATATTATTTTCTTGGTTTTCCTTGAAATTGTTTGCTCTTTAGTAAATGATGGGTAATTGTAATTACGATTTACCTGGTTTTACTGTCATTGACCTCCAGTCCTGCTGGTCAAGATGCTTCTTCTAGTTGTGTAAAGGCTCTAGTAATGTCAGAGGTTCTATTGCCCAATAAGGCAATGTCATGGGCGTAAGCAAGGTATTGTAGAGATTGGCTGTATATCGTCCCTTATGGATGTTTTCTCCTCTGAAATAATAGTAATAATTCCCTTTGTGTTAATAATTATATTTCTTATAACTCTCGCCAGTGTCAAATTAAATAGCATGCAAGAAAGCGAGTCACCTTTTCTTGATCCTCGTTTAATCCTAAATTCTCGTGAGTGTTCTCTTTGAACTATGACTATAATTTTGAGTTGTTTAATGTCATAAGTATAAATCTTGTCAGCTTGTTAGGTATTCCAAAATCCTGTAGAGTGTCATATAGGTATTTCCTTCTGATACTGTCATAAGCCATTTTATAGTCTATAAAGAGATGTGGGATTGGTTTGTTGTTTTCATGGCCTTTTTCTATTATACATCTTAGTGTTAAGAGGTTGTAGATTTATTGGGTCTTAAACCACATTGGTAGGCACCTAAGATTTCTTCCGAATATTTTCCAAGCCTCTTAGTTATAAGCCTAGACAGGATATTATATGTCATATAGAGAGAGCCCTTGTAATTACAGCACTTTTTTGATTGTATTGGGGTTATAAGAACTGTTTCCCTTCCGCCCAAATTCTTGATATTAGTCTCTGTATTTAGGAATGTAAGTCTTTCCCTCCATATTAAATTAGTTCTGCTGTTTGTTGGTCCTCTGCTGGTGCTTTGTGATTCTTCATGGTCCTAATTTATTTTGATGTTTCTATGAATGTTGGTGGGTTCACTAAAGGATCTGGTCCTCCATGTGGCAGTTCATATTCTTCATTGTCTCCATCTTCAGTGGTATTTAGGATCTCTTCAAAGTATTTAGCCCATCTCTCAATGACTTTGCTGTTTTCTGTAATAAGCTGACCATCTTTGCTCTCACACATGTGATCTAGCTTGAAATCCGTTCTTTTCATCTTTAATTTTCATATACATTCCTCTCATGTCTCCCTCTTTTGCTATTTCCTCAATTTGAGTAATCTTGGACTTTTCCCATTCCCGTTTTTTTCTTTCTTACAACTTTTGTGGCCCTTCTTCTTGCTTCATTGTATCGCTGTCTAGTGTTCCTGGTTTCTCTCTGTAGCATTATCATTCGGGCATTGTTCTTCTCTTCTATAGTTTGTCTGCATTCATCATCATACCACCCTATTGTCTCGTTCTTTTGTTTTAATCCAACTACCTCTTCTGCTGTTCTTTTGATAGCATACTTTATTATTTGCCAATGCTCATTTATGTTATTTTCGCCGTCCTTTTCTAATGTTGTTAGTTGCGTTTGGAATTCAATTCTAAAAAATTCTGCCACAAGTGGATAATTTTTAATTTTTTGACTATCTTATTGCTGTGCTCTCTTTCTTTGGTAATTATGTATGGTACTTATTCTTTGTCTATGTTTAGCTTTTACTAGTATGTGGTCTGAGTCAGCATTTGCTCCTCTGAAACTTTTTACATCTAGTATATCTGATCCGTGTCTCTTATATATAAGTATGTGATCTATTTTATTTTGGGTGTTGCCATCAGGTAAGATCCAGGTTACCTTGTGCATATTCTTATGTTGGAATGTTGTGTTGCAAATAGACATTCTTTTCCTTGATGCAAAATCAACTAATCTTATGTCATTGTTGTTGGTCTCTTTCTGTAAGCTTTTTTTGCCAATTGTTGGACTGAATGCTGGTTCTTTTTCAATTTTTTAATGAAGTCTCCTAGGACTAATTTTATATCATGCTTTGGTGCTTCTTCATAAATCTTTTCCAGTCAATTATAGAAGGCTTATTTTGTGTTATCATCTGCAACTTCAATAGGGGCATGAACATTGATAAATGATATGTTGAAGAATTATCATTTCAAACATAGTGAGCAGAGTCTATCACTTATAGGTTTAAATCCAATGACCTTACCTACCATTTCCTGTTTAACAGGCCAATAATAGAATTTCACCCCTTAACTAAAGAAAACAATAAGAAACTGGAACATACACAAAATAGAGAAGTCAGATTCATAACAAAAGAATATTTCCAGCTGAGTAACACCTTAAGCAAAATAACTAAATTAAGAAAGCCATATTTATATATATATATATATATATATATATATATATATATATATATATACATTGAGAGCAGAGATAGATAAAAATATCGAAAATTGATTGTGTGATTTATAAAAAGATAAATATTTTAACAGATTCTGATGACATTTTATTTTATGCCCGGTCACTTCATCCCCAATTAAATATTTTTTTTCTTATACATTGTTTAGTTGTGATGTTAAGGCTTTGATTTTAATACCTCATTTCATGTAAAAAATAAAAAGTCTGATATAGAATGCTTTAATTTTTTGGATGTTATTAATGCATTTATAGTGAATCCCCTTCTACTTTAAATTGTTGTTTACAAATCTTATAATATATTATTAATTTGGGTGTGTACTTAGCTATAGCGCTTATATTGAAAGTGGGGGGTCTAATATTATAATATCACCAGAATGACTTAATGATCAAAGGCCAAGTTGTGGTGGAAGTAGTGAAAATCTTTTGAGAGATGAGAACGATTAGAATACTAATGATCATGACTGATAATTCCTGACGTACATCTTTCACTTTATTTTATTTTTCAATCGCTCTTTCTTGAGATAAGGTTGTATTTTTTTTTCTAATAAAAGCTGACTTCACCCATCTTAGGATATCATGTTGCCTATATAAGTTTTAAACATTAAAGTTATACATTGTGTTATAGGCAAAGAGAATTACAAACATTGTTTTGCAAAATGAATCGATGGATCGTATTCTGTAATTAGAATAGCCTATCTGCTTTATATAGATGAACACATAAAAACTATTTTACATGACCTCTATATCTATAAATGTTACATTTCTGTAGTTTCTAGTGACATTTATTTGTATTCTTAACAAATATATTACACTATTTGACATGTCAATAAAAATGAATATATTAAATATTAATTGTTTTATAAGTCCTACGCTTACTCTTTGTTGGATAAAATGATCAGATAATGAAATGACTGGGGAGGAGATTTTTATAGGTTAAGAGATTTAGGGTAAATAAAATTGAGAAAGACTAAAAAATGATAACTAATAAACTATTTTGTTATTCGCATATGTATGAAAATAATTATTAGAAAGTAATTTATGTAGCTATTTTATTTCTTTGCGCAATTTAGGTAAAGTCACTGTAGAAGATTTTCTTTTACTGTGCATTCGGCTAAATCAGTTAAATCTTGCATTTAAGCATGGTGAACTGTGGAAGTTCAACTCCCTGAAGTCTAAGGTATTAATTTTTTTTATCTAATTTTGAAACTATGATTGCAGTACTTTAATAGAACAAATAATAATTTTAACTGCTAAAACGTCATTACACAGAATGACAAAAATAACTACACTTATAGTAAAGGTCAAGACACATTAGATAGTACCCAATCTCAAAAAAATATCTGAATTGAACGTTAGCAAAAAAATACAAGCTTAGATTCTCAACTTTCATATAAAACGCCCACAGTATGTAAAAGTGAACAGACATGTGTCAGAAGCGAGAGAGCTTAGCACTCGTGAGCCGCAGGGTTGCGTCTTGTTACCAGTATTGCATACAAAATACACAAATGACATTCAGAGCCAATCAGCTGACACGTCCATCGTAAAATTGAATGACGACACAGCCTTATTGAATTGACGAAAATCTGTACCAGTCAACAATCAACAATTTTTACCAATTATGTAAAGATAGTTTTTTAATTTTAAATGTTCAGAAAACTAAAGAAATCATAATATATTTTTGGAAATATAAAAGCCATTTTGCAGAAACTCAGATAAACAACCAAACTGTAGAGCAAGTGTAAAAATAAAAATACCTAGATACAACCATTAACAACAAACTGAAATGGAGTAAATACTGTCCAAACCTTTACACCAAAAATCACCAACGACTCTTCTATCTTAGAAAATTAAGGAAATTTGACATCGCCTAAAAATAATTAAACTTTTCTATACAACAACCATCAGCAGTGTAATTAACTTTGCCATCACCTGCTAGTATGGTAATACTTCACTGGCACAAAGACTTAGACTAAATAGACTAAATTAAAAAAGCATCGTATAAAACTCGAACACAGTTACTATCTCTTGACATGCTTTTTCATGAAAGATGCCTTTTCAAAATCATCACGAATCTTAAAGACCGCCTGCATCCATTAAACCACTGTTACATAAGATCTGAACGAAGTGGTGCTCTCTTTTCCATTAGAACTAAAACAGAAAGATTTAAAAATATTCGGTCAGAGTGTTGGAAGATCAGCAGTCGTTATCAAGAAGTAAATAGAAGTCCATGCATAAAGCGCTGGTTGTGCGTGTGTATGTGTTTCGTTTGTAAATGTTGTTCGTATTTGCATCTATATTGTTATTGTTACAGAAGTTACGCTAAAGTTGCCAATTGTAGTTAAACTGAATTTCTATTTGATTGGATCAATAAAAATGATCTTACTTCACTTCGCTAATATATACAAGCATTTAGGAACATGATCGGTATAAACAAGAATATCACCATAATTAGGTAACTAAACCCACTGTAAGGAAATATTATTCATTTAATTATTTCTTTAAGTGATCATCTAGAATCTAGATATATACATATATTTATTAGCGTATTTGTTTTTTTTTTTATTTTATTTTTTAGCGGTCACCGAATGGGGAATGCACGCTAAAAATATTTTTTTTTTTAAATCAACTATGCAAGCAGTTTTTTTAATGAAAATATATCAGTTTTACAACAATAAACTATAGTACCAAGTGACCGAGCGTCGCTCGGAAGAATAATTTGTTAAGAAAGGATCAGTGACGTAGCAAGGTACCCGTGGGCCCCGGTTCAAGAATATGTTGATGGGCCCTCCCCCCCCCATATGAGAATTATTCTGTGTGACAAAGAAATCTAGTAGTTTGTATACATTTACTAAAAGACATTCCAATGCAAGTTCATGATCACAGCTGACAGAATCATTTAAGACCATGTTTAAGTACTGTTGAACACAGGGAACATAATGCGCAGGCAGCTGCTTTTTTTAAAACAATACCTGAAGGCTTCTGTACTGTCCGTTCATATTTAAAAAAAAAATTATTTCCTTGACATCGTAAGTAATTTAAATAAAGATGATATTTTATTATTTAAGTGTATTTGTTCAGTCAGTCCTGCAGACGTCTGGTTCTCACAAATATAAAAACCTAGAAATGACTTTTTAATTACAAGCTGTAAGGGTATTTCTTTATAAAATAAAAAATAAAAAAATTTTGAAAAAAATGCAAATTAATCCATTTTTTATTTTCTTTGAGTGCTGCCGACCATGATAAAGAAAAAAATGGCTCAGATTTTTGATAACATTGCATTGCTCAACAGGTGTATTATCTCGTTTTGAATCTGTGGGTTGAGTTAAAGGCTTGTGTTTTTTGTTTTCTTGTGTCACGTAAAAGATAATCTTTACGATGACCGCTAAATGAAAGGTTGTTGCATTCTAAAGTTAAAACTAACATTCACTATGCGATGAATTACTTTCAGTCAGTAATTGTCAACTTCTTCAATGTGTTCTTTGCATCATCCACAGTTCTCAGTCGTTCATGTTGTCTGTTTGTTTGACAAACTTGTTGATGAAGTGAAGTCATTAAGTCATTAGAAGGCCTATCTTTCTTCGTTTTTGATGATTCGGTTGGAAAACAAACAACATTGGTGCTGTGTCAGAGACTCAAGACCATCTGAACGACTTTCCAGTGCCCATACGTGACGACAAAGCAGCCATTCAAGTGAACGACACTATTACACGATAAATATAATATAAAGTTATCGCTCTACAGTAAAAAATTGTTGTTTTAAACCCCCCCGTCCCCAATTCCGTCACTATCAGTAGCTTCAAAGTGGACATCTTGAACTTTTCCCTAAGTAACAAAACAGGATGTTTCTTTGGCTTGTTTAATAGCTCAGTTTTAAGTCAGAATCTACAGGATGTTTCTTTGGCTTGTTTAATAGCTCAGTTTAAGTCAGAATCTACAGGATGTTTCTTTGGCTTGTTTAATGGCTAAGTTTAAGTCAGAATCTACAGGATGTTTCTTTGGCTTGTTTAATAGCTCAGTTTAAGTCAGAATCTACAAGATGTTTCTTTGGCTTGTTTAATAGCTCAGTTTAAGTCAGAATTTACAGGATGTTTCTTTGGCTTGTTTAATAGCTAAGTTTAAGTTAGAATCTACAGGATGTTTCTTTGGCTTGTTTAATAGCTCAGTTTAAGTCAGAATTTACAGGATGTTTCTTTGGCTTGTTTAATAGCTCAGTTTAAGTCAGAATCTACAGGATGTTTCTTTGGCTTGTTTAATAGCTCAGTTTAAGTCAGAATTTATAGGATGTTTCTTTGGCTTGTTTAATAGCTCAGTTTAAGTCAGAATCTACAGGATGTTTCTTTGGCTTGTTTAATAGCTCAGTTTAAGTCAGAATTTACAGGATGTTTCTTTGGCTTGTTTAGCTCAGTTTAATTCAGAATCTACAGGATGTTTCTTTAGCTTGTTTCATAGCTGTTTAACTCAAAATCTAAATTTTTTACTAATAGAAAACTGAAAAAAAAATGCTTACTTAAATAAAAAAAATGTAATTCTATCATCGGTTTAATTAACATAGATGGAAAAAAAACGAAAGAACGTGACCTTAATGTCACCACCAACACACCGTCACCACATTACAATGAACCTGATGTTTTAATATCAAGTTTGATATGACGTTTAGGATATTTTAAGGAAACTTTTAATTTTTTTAACCATTTTTTTCAATATTGCAGTGTAGGGCAGGCCACAATCGGTCATAAGTCATGGGACCAGGTGATATAAAACCCCTTCGTGCCATGCAGTGCCATATTTAGAGTTAAAAAGGCTTTAAACTATTTAAGATATGGGACCCTGATATTGCATGTAACTACTAAATATTTCTTGAAAGCCCTAAGCTAGAGCATGTAGCATAGAGATAAATCCGGTCCTAGCCCCATGGTTGTTACACCATCGGGTGTGGGCCCTTAAATGGTCGTGGGCCCAGGTTCTTTGAACCCTTCGCGCCATGGATGCTACGCCACTGGGAAAGATGTATATCCGAAGTCATTTTGGGAATATTTTGTAATTACGAAAAGTCCACCTACAGTTTAGACAAACCACAACTCGCGTGATGTCTTTTTACAATGCATCTTTTGCGTAAAACTATTAGGTTATTATTGGCTTGGGAGAAAGTCTTTGCAGTGTAACTTCTAAAAAGGCTACGTTCTGACATTTAATATTGTAATTAGTTTATTTTTTATGGCTGTAGTTCGAAGCATCAAGTTATGCAAAATCTCTCCATTTTTTCCTAAGGCCTAAGAGCGTTATTGTGGGGCATCTCTGTTACGCCGACCACCTTTCAGCTCACTAAAAAAAAGGTGCCCTGCCCAACGTGACTGTCGGACTGTAAGAAGTTCATACTATTTCGCAAGAATATCGCTGTTTGTAGTGCGTCTTGCCACCGTATGTCCATGATGGTGTGCAAATATCGTCAGCTTTCATTTCATAAAATTGTAATGCAAAGACGAATTTATTTTCTATAACAAAATCTTCATTTTCACTTATTATCCTTATCCCTACAATGATTGGACCGCGCTCAATTCATTCCACATAGGGCTTCGCAAATGTTAGGGCCGGCCCTGGTTGTGCAAGTAAGGCATAGATAAGCTGTGTTATGACCGTTTCCTATGTTTTTGGTATGGGACAGTAGACTTCGAAGCTTGACCACATTGCAGTAATTCACCAGAAAAATAATAACAAAGTAAAAGCTACCTACGGGTCTACACAAAGTGTAAACAATCTATAAAGTCTTTAAAACACAATAAATTCATACATCGATATAGTTTCATAATAGATCAATCTACAATAAGACGGTGCGCAAATGTTTAATTATACCAAATGATTCATTAAAACTTGTTCTTGTTGCGAAAAAATGTCTTAGTGTACTGCTGTGAGTCTAGTGACGTAAGCGATGTCAAGATTTTTTTTCCCTTTGACGTCACATAGAAAATTTCATTCATAAAATATTCTAGCCAAAATGAATTTTTCGATAATTAGCCATTGTCAAACCGATATAACGGTCGACCTCGAGTTTTTCCCGATGTGGCCAATGAGTTGTGAATTTTTTTCTCACTAATATGCACATAACGTGAAATTTTTTAAAAAATCATTAGAGCCGTTTTCGAAATAATATATATATATATATATATATATATATATATATATATATATATATATACAAGAATTGCTCGCTTAAGAGTATAGGATATAGTAACAAACACAGGAGGCTATTTAGTAAGGGTTGTGACTATTTACCATATTTTTAAAACATTAATGCAATTAGTTTAAGATTTTTTGGCAAAAAATCTTTTTTTTACAAATGTATTACAGAATTAATAAACTTTGTAACCTTGTTATTAATTAATTTTACAAAAGAAAACATATCTGGTTGTGTTTTTTTAAAACTAATTGAATGCAATTACACTTTGAATAAGTTTTTTAATTACTTTTAGGTTGTTTTTATTCTATAATTCATTACATATTACGTTAATAAGAGCAAAGTACTCGCTAATCAGCTTCATAAAGGAAAAATGGTCATAAAAATCAACACTATTTCTATTCTGCTTGTTTTACTTTGTTTAACCACTATGTCTTATTGTGTCAATTCATTTTATGCTAAGGATGAGAATGAGCCCGAAAGAAAACAGATTGTGTTGTTTTCCAAAAATCTTGAGCGCTTTGAGTTTATCAAATATCTTATACAACATGGAGTGAAAATAACAGACTATTTAGAGATAGACGACATCCTTGACGTAAGTAATTTTTTTTATTAGGAAACTTTAAAGTTAAAAAAAAATATTTTGCGGTCTTTCACTTTTTTCCCTTGCAATAGATGAGAACAACCGTGTGATTTTAGACGCGCTTATTATTAAAAAAAAACTATTGTTAATTTGTTTACATATAATCATATCTAGTTTCCCCAACGTGTTTCTCTAAATACGTCAGTGTTACTAGAATGGTAGGAAAAATGTGTACCAGTGCTTCTTTTTCCTTAGTGTCATTAGAGCATTGTAAGCTTTGGGCAGGAGCAGATCGTTTCCCTTAGTAGGCTACCCATCTAGGAGACGGAAAACTCGGAATGCAAACCTCCAAACACAGAAAAGGCTTCGTGATTCAACTCTAAAGATAAATCATGAGATGGTGACCCTTAGGCAGATAGTGGAAAACTTCTACAGCCAGGGAGAACCTGCCGCGCTACTGACTCTAAACTTTATCGGATATTCCGTTCGTTGGTCACATCTGTTACTTGGAGAAGAGAAAATGCTGTGTGGGTAAAATTGTTTCGACCATAAAAAATTCACTGGCAGATCTAGAGAGGGTGTCGGACAAATTTTAGTAAAGAAATCGAACAATTTGTATACGAATTTACTAATTATATACTAATTTATTATATTTCAACCTATTTTTAGATTATTTGCCCCCCCTCTCTAGTATGTTGGCCGATTTAGTGGAGTTGGGAGGGGCTGATGACATCAATTCCCCCCCCCCCATAAGCTTTCGATGGGGGTGGGCGGTCAAATTTATTTCTAGAAGCCACAGCCTGTTAGCAGATTAACAGAAAAGATAATTTGTAACTGATATTGTAACCCATCTTTATATTATGTCATTAACCTGTTGGCTGATTTCCAGCTAAGCCCTTTGAGTGAGGAGGAGGTCAAATTTGTGCCGAGAAATCATAGTTTGTGAACAAAATTAGTTGAATATCTATATAATATAAACTATTATTAATATTTGAACATATTATGCCGCACCACACACTAATCTTAAAATGTATCATTAGTAAACATAAAATGAAAAAGGGTTGTATCAGGTGGTAGGGACAATACATGCAATCACTAATATAATTTAAATATGCTTTAAATTAAGTTCTTATATCGAGACTATCCATACATTAGTCACCAGATTCTATCAGCGTAGCCTAGAGTGGTTCTTGTTTAAAGCCCCCTTAAGCGAGATTATCGCTAAAAACCAGCTCTTTAATACAAAAAAGCAAATTACATACTCAGAATTCTAAGATTCTATCCATTATGTTGCCTTTTAGTGTCTCAGGAAAAGGGCAAGCTATATCTATTGCGATTCTCTGGAATGAAACACCTACGTTGTAATGTTGTAGGGGTCCCCTTGTGTTACTCTTTTTCTTTTGGTTGTTGGACATCGGTCACATCTTCTGCATCAGTCCTCTACGTCTTCCTTGTACTAACAGCAGTAAAAAGCTTTTTCTCACTTTCTCAAACGTCTTGTTAATACCCACGTGACCACCCGTGGAGCCATTGTGCAACTCTTGGAGTACTTCTTGGAGTCTAACTTTTGACAGAACTATTTGTAATCGTGTTGATGTCCCATCAGTAGATTCCCACATTCGCTTAAGAACACCGATTTCCACTACCACTGATTCACAATGTGCTCAATACGCCTTCATGGCAGCCCCTTTCTCAGCAATGTGTTGCCAATCTGGCCGTTGTCCCCTCTCCTTCCAAAGAAGTAAGGTTGCCAGATCCTCATCTTTCAGCTGATCCTCTCGAATATTCCCACCAGACCTAAAATCATTTTCTTCGACTTTCTTACAATGTTTACATTCTGTTTTGCAAGGTCGTAGAGATAGAGCATCAGCATTCTGGTAAATTGGTCCTTTTCGATAGTGAATTTCAAAATCATAGGTTTGCAGACGCTCAATCCACCTAGCGACCTGACCTTCTGGGCATCTAAACGAAAGCAGTCATCGAATTTCTGCGTGATCTGTCCTTAAAATAAGAATCTTCCCATAAAGGTACTTATGAAAATGTTTTATTGCATCGACGACGGCCAGGAGTTCACGTCATGTGACACAGTAGTTCCTTTCAACCTTTGACCACCTTCGGCTGAAGTAAGCGATGACTCGTTCCGTTCAACAATCTTTTGGGAAATGACGGCGCCTATTCCGGTGTTGCTTGCATAAGTATCCAATATGAACGTTATGCCTAGTATAGGGTAGGCAAGTATGGAGGATGAGACAAGGGTGTCTTTTAACAAAGGACTCTTGACACTCTTCTGTCCAGTTGAATGACCTCTTTTGTTCTGTCAATCGATGAAGGGACGCACACATATTGTAGAAATTGGTCACAAAACGTCTATAGCACAAACAAAGTCCCAAAAAAACTTTTAAATTCTCGAATATTAGATGGTGTAGGCCATCATTTTACTGCTTCAGTCTTGTCGGGATCAGTGCTGATGTCGTCACCAGATACTATAGAACCAAGATAGTTGATGCTCTTCCTGAACAACGAGCACTTCTTTTGGTTGATTTTCATACCCGCACTTTTTATCCGTCTATAATCTTTATTTAGCTTTCCCAGATACTCTTCATACATCCTACCAGTGACTAAAATGTCATCCAGGTATGCAAGACAAGTGTTCCAATGAAGTCCTTGTAAAATGCGCTCCATTAATCTTTTAAAAGTGGCGGGAGCGTTAGAGACCAAAAGGCTTTATAGTGAACTGCCAAAGACTGTTGCCAGCAGAAAAAGGCGTTTTTTTCTTTTTCCTTGGGATGCATTTTCTCTTGCAAGTATCCACTCTTTAGGTCAAGCGTAGAAAGATCTGTGATCCAGCAAGCGTATACAAGGTATCGTTAGTTCTTGGGAGTGGATGGCTGTATTTATGCGTGACCTAGTTAAATGCTCTGTGGTCTACAAAAAATCGCATAGACCCATCTTTTTTTTTCACAAGGACAATTGGCAAACACTAAGGATTATTAGAAGGCTCTATGACCCCTTACTGTCTCATTCGTTCTATCATTTCTACAGCCTCATTTAGCTTTGCGAGATGAACATGACTTTGTGGCTGCCGAATCGGTCTTATTACTCCTGTATCGATCCCATGTTGCCCCATATCTGTTCTTCCCAAATCTGACTCATCAGATGGTAAAATGTCTTCAAACTTCATTATCACCTCTTCTGCTTTGATATATTGCCCTTTAGATAAGTTCGCTTTGGTTTCTGTCAAAATCCTGGTAATCTTAGGGTTAATCGATTCACTGGGTGTAACAGAAACGTCAATTTAGCGATTCCTAATTAAATTGAGCATATGACATTGAGCAATGGAACAATTTCTTTGTAGGTAGGTTTTTCTCCCCGAAGCCAAGGTTCATGATTCTGACAGGTAATCTGTGATCTTCACCGATCATAACAGGTGTCTGCAAAAAGTAAACCAAAAATTTTCAAAATTAGTATGGCACACAGCCCTAGTCATATGTTACATTATCGTCACATTCTTGAGAATACAAATTTACATTAGTATAATAAAAATCACAGGCCTCAGGTAACACATGACCACTTTTGACCATTATGGGGTTACAAGCTTTAGGCTGACACTAGCCACTTTTAGCCACAAAAAAACAACAACAAAAGGGTCATGATAAACTATAGACTTCATGGAAACCTATGAGCCTACAAGCTTCATAGAATCCCACCTATTGACATCCGTTTGGTAAATCCCATCTGATGATTCAATACAGGTTGAATCCCTCAGAGACAAGGCTAAAAAAATATGTAAAGTCCATCTGATGATTCAATTCATATTGAATCCCTCAGAGAAAGGTTACAAAAATATGTCACGTTTGTTAGTACCACAGGATGCAGAACATCAGGGTAAAAATATACTGCCTGGATATCATTTGAGGCTATATTTACTTATAAATACCTTATATAATATACAATAATACTAAAGATATACTTAGCCCAAAGATTTCCAGAGCAGGGCACACTTCTCGGAGTACCCCATGACACGCGACCACTAACAGAAATAAATACTATTCACAAAACAGGTTACGTGGTCAAGCTGGTACCTGAGGATCAAGTGGCAACTAAGCACAGTTTGCAAGGCCTTTTATAAACTACATAAGGGGAATCACTCCTAACTATACAACTAATCAAAAATAGTTCCCCATTATGTCACAGCCATATAAAATTATCTCTCAAGATTCTGAAATGTTTTTCTTAAATTTAAAACAAAGATTGTTTTTACTACTTTCAACTTCTATGAAAAACTAACTATTCGAAAGAAACGCAAGCTTAAAATATATAGCCATATTGCAAGTATCAATGGGCTCCCAAAAACCTTCCTTCAGGGAACAGTACAAGGAAAAAAGAAGAAGAGGCAGACAGAGATAGCAATGGGAGAACAACATAAAAGAATATAAGGTGCCCCAACGGTCCAAAAGACTAAAAGATTGGTAAAGGTAAAAAGGTAAAATGAAAAAGATGTGGCTGATACTAGATTTTGACCACAAAAACCGGTTTCTTGTCCGTTATAAAAATGTACGATAATTAGACATACGTAACAAAATGTCTTTCTTTCTAACAATATAACATCTTGCTAAATTTTATCTACATTTTCTTTAATATTTTGTAGACCAAAAGAAATGTGATTCCATAGTTCTTATACGTAATGTATCAAATGGCATAAAAAAAATGAACACAAGGGTCAGCGTGCTAACATAATATTTGTTAAAATTTT
Source organism: Biomphalaria sudanica (assembly GCA_036873155.1). Lineage (NCBI taxonomy): Eukaryota > Metazoa > Mollusca > Gastropoda > Planorbidae > Biomphalaria > Biomphalaria sudanica. Next base: position 62,490 of record JAZGLO010000696.1, read on the forward strand.
TCTTATAGGATGCAAAGAAAGAGATAACCCATCTAAAAGATAAATATTTATTTCAAACGAAAGGTTTGTGTTTTTTTTCCATATATATTTTAGCATCTACAATGAATTTACAACATAAAGCCTCTAGATAAATTATGTAAATAAAAAAGAGGGGATTATTTATAAACATACACAATTTACTAATCACACTAAGAGCTATTAAAATTATGTCAGGGAAGCATGATCTCTATTTTATTAATTGAACTTGATACAGAACAACAGGAAGAACAGAAAAGCGATAACTATGTAGATGAAACTGATCAAAGCTCAAATACAATAGATGATCCCGAAGAATGCAATCTTTTTATCTGTGCAGTTCTAACTGAAAATTTTAAGTTGGCTTTAACATTATGGAGAACTTTATCGGTAAGTGTAACCTAATAACTCTAAGTTAGTTATTTTTTTCTTGATGGCAATGTAAATTTGAAAAGAAAAGTAGAATAGTCGAAAAAAAGACATTAATAGTTGTGTTTTTTTTTTGTTATTGTTGTTTTTTTAAATCAAAATTCATATACCAGCTAAAAAAAATACTTAACATTTTAAAATAACTGATGTATTATAAGGGTATCCTTCACTTCCGTTGAGCCATCGAGATCCCTACTTCAGACATCTGTTTCTTTAAAGCTAAGAGAAGTAACTAAACGTAGAACAAGATTTCAAAGAGAGTTATCAATTAAACAAACTCATAGGTGGCCCCCATCGAATTCACCCAAAACCAGAAATATTTAAGCCATAGTCTTGTTTTGATGGTTTAAAGTAAAAACAAATAACTCATTTGGCGTTATTTTCCACTTAAAAGCAAACAGAACAACACATCGTCAATGATAAGACTTTTATATTTCTTCTGGAATAAGAGTTTTAATTAAAGCTCCCTTAAAACTGATAACATAAGATGCGTACATTTCCCCAACTATTGCGCTTCATATATTGGAGAAGAAGAGTAGAAAATAAAAAAAAGAAGAGCCATCAGAAATAAACTGTTCCCCATGCGAGCCCGAAATCTGCTTGGACCTGATTATATAGTTTTACTTATTGGGTTTTCAAAAGACAAAATCTTCTTTTTTTTTAATTAATGTCTGCATTTTATAAGATAAGATATTATAAAACTAGATCTAGATTTAATTTTTACTTCTATACTAGATCTATAATAGACTAGATCTGGAATAAATTTAAATCTAAATCTAGAATCTAGATTACATCTTTATTATCAACATCATTAAACTCCATTAGAGTGAGAACTTGAGAGGCTTAAATCCTCTCTTGCAAAGCCCTGGACAGAAATCCTGCTGGCATACATGTCGCCATACAGGTTGAGAATTTTTGGTTTCCCAGACCTGTCTAGACGGAGATCAGTAAGTCTTGGGCAGTCAAAAAGAAAATGAGACACGGTTTCCTCTTCTTTCCCGCAGAGAGGGCACCGCGAATCTAAATTTGGCCTATGTTATAATAGCTTGTTCAGGCTTTGACAGCCTCCACGACGGGGAAGTGCGGTCAGGACGCCTCATGCTCTCCCAGACTCCACTTGCGTTTTCTGACTTGTCCCAGCACTACTTTCCATAGCTGTTTTTTTAATTATAGCCAGAGCATGATGAAGACTCACAGACTATTCGGTAAGTGGTGTTTGCCCTCCCTGTGGACCAAGGAATGTAATTCTAGACTAGATTTCTTATAACTTTACACGATTAATCTTAAAATTACTAGATCGAGACAAATATTTTGATCATGATAAGTAAGCCTACTGGATAATAGTGTATACTTTAAAGTTAACAATATATTTGCTTCTGAATGTGATAATAATGTTTAAATAATAAATAAAACTGCATCTAAAGTGGATTTCATATCAATTTCTTTTGTTTTCGATATCTAAACTAGATGGATGGAAGAACGGACAGACAGACAACACAAAACTAATAACGACTTTATCCTTGCAAGGCCGCTAAAAATAATGACTAAACAAACACACATAAGTCACAAACTTTAATTACCTGTCAACTTTCCTACTTGAGCAAGGTATGGTTTACAAAACACACATTAAAAGGTTGCTTCTTTGTTCTGATCGTGCACAGGTGCGGACTGGGTATCAAAATTGGCCAGGGAGTTGTGGTGATTTTCTCCCCCCCCCGGGCAATATATATATGAGTGTGTGTATGTGTATGTATTTAACCTTCATTACTTACTGACCTTTCATTCTTTCGGACGTTATCTTGTGCCCTAGTATAGGCTCAATCTTTAGTTAGTGGAATGCCATTACAAATCGCAATTGATAGCTAGGGAGTCTAGGGAAGCACTAAGGGTTCCCCCAGCGGTGTTTCGGGGCTGAGCCCCGCATCCAATCATTATTGTTAGTATGGTATTTTAAGCTTTAAAAAATGCATATTCTTAGGTATGTACAGTGCCTGCTACCCTAGCGCTAAAAAAAATCTAAAAGCACATCTGCTATTCACTGCACTTAATTAATAGAGTGCAACGACTAGTTGAAAATGGTAACTATAGTTTTGTTTATTTGTTGTATTGGAGGGGAAGGGTAACCACAAAAACCGTTTTGGCTACGCTCATGAAATTTGGTGACTGTTGGTAGCTTATTTTTTGTTTATTTAATTGAATAGGGTTTTAGCCATAAAATCACCTGGAGGGGGATTTTTAACTCAACCCCCTCTCCTTGCTTGAACTGGGGCAGTAAGTAATGTTTCCCTTTCAGACAATGAGGTCTGAGACATCTGATTGTTTGAAACCTCATGTGCTATATTATAAGTATAAGCCTAATTTTCTTAAAATATATAACGTTTGATAGCGTATCGAAAACTTAATGTATGCTTGCGTAGGATTACGAACTATATTAAATTTTTACATGTATGTGGTCTGAAAATTATAAACAATACAATAGCAGCATTAATTAATTTTAAATGAATAAATTATTAAATGTTTTGGAAAATTTTCCTTTTTATATTACAGACGTTACTTCAAAAAATAAGATACTTACTTTCGAAGCTTTTCATGTCTTAATCTAGTCATGCATGTTGTTCTGTGACTTAAACTATGCTAAGTCGTTGGTTTTCCTGTCTGACTTAGGCAACCCATGACCAATTACTTTAAATATAAATCTCCTTCCATTATCTGATGTGACATCGCTATATAAAAACAGATAATTATTAAAAGAATTTCTTTTCTTAATGACTTATGGTTTATACTATGCATAAGTTTGCCATTAATAATAATACAAAAAAATTATGTAAATCTAGTTCTAGAGTGAGAGTTGTTTTTTTTAAATACATGCAATAATAAATTTTGTGTGTAAGCTTATCTGTAGTATTTTTTAGATCTGTTATTTAACATAAACAAAAAAGAATGCTTTATCTTTACAAAGCGCATAAAGAAGAACTCTATATCGATATTGAGATGTGAATAAACTGTTTGGTTTTCAATTTCGAGCCTGTGTGAGTTTAAACTAGTTTCTATTAAGTATTGTTAAAGAGCTAATTGTCGCCCCTATTTTTTTTTTTGCTGAGTTACATCAATGTTTTCTAACTTAATATCTCTCATACCTTGTTTTCGGTAACATTTTCAATGGAGCCATCAAATGATCGGGGAGGCAAGGATGCAAAAACAAGTGGGAGTGCCATCAAACGTTCATGCCGACCAGCAAAATGATTAGGTCAAACACAACCTCGAAGACATCAAAGCAGTCCATGCCGCTCGTACATAGCAAAACGTACGGTCTAACGTTTTGCATACGATAACACCTACAGTGTATTGCTTGAATTTTTTTGTTGTTGAATTTGAAACAAAATTAATTGTAAAAAAAAATAATTAAAAAATAAAATTAAAACGTATTCTGGCATCTGTGTCTTGCTCAGGGGCGGACTGGGTATCAAAATCCCGCAAATGACATGCCATATATTTTCGGTGTGGGGAATTTTTAGTGTGTGTGTATATGCAATTAGTCTTCATTACATTCTGTTCATTCATTCTTTCAAACGTGATTTTAGCCTAGAAAACTCTCTTGCTATAATTAGTGATAAACTGTATACACCGCAAAAGGGCAGCTAGGGAGTCCGGGTTAGTGCTGTCAGCTTCCCCCAGTGGGGGTCCGGGCGAAGCCTCGGATCCAAGCATTATTTCCGTTATTTTAAACTTTAAAAATGCATATTCCGAGGTATCTACAGTGCAATTAGCCTGCAACTCTTCCGTCAATCTAGTCATGTATGTTGATCTGTGACTTAAAATAAGCTAAATCATTAGTTTTCCTTGCTGACTCAGGCAACCCATTTCATTAAAAGTTAAGAGAAAGTATAATGGTCAAAGAGGAACTTACTGAATGTGAAAAGCTCTTGCTTCCTCCTAGTACATTCTCAAAAACGAAATTTGTATAGGAATATACCATGAACCATTATTTAAAATATAAATCTCCTTTCATTACCTATCTAATGTGACAGCACTATTTAAATTATTTTAATTATTGTAATAATTTTCATCATTAATGACTTTATACTAAAAGTTGCTTGACCGACTAACCCACTCTTTAGTGGACGAGGTCTTACCTAAAAGCCAATGTGTTTTCAAAGCCGGTAAAGGTACATCTGTCATGATATTTGTTCTGCGACAATTACAGTAAACATGCAAAGAGCAGAACTTAAACCTATACGCTGCCTTTTTGGACCTTACCAAGGCTTTTGACACAGTCAGTCGTGATGGTTTGTAGAGGATTTTTGCCAGGCTGGGATGCCCACCTACGTTCCTATCCATTCTCAGATGGGACAAAAAAGGCCAGATCAGACACAATGGTGTCCTTTCTGATCACTTCCCAAGAGAAAATGGTATGAAGCAAGGCTGTGTACTTGCTCCTACTCTATTCGCTATCTTCTTTGGCGTAATGCTGGGTCAAATGAGGCAGCAATTGCACGACCGCATCTATATCTGGTTTCGTTCTGACGGCAATTTGTACAAACTTCGACGTCTACTATCCCATTCAAAAACAAAGGAGATGGTCAAAACTGAGCTTCTGTATGCCGATGATTACGCCCTGCTAGCTCACAATGAACACGACCTCCAGAACGTGGTAAACGAATTAGCATAAGCTGCCGCCTCTTTCGGTCTATCTAAAAACCTCGGGAAAACAGAAGTAATGTTCCAGAAGTAACCTAATAAAACATACTCAGCCCCAAGGATCACCTAAACGAACATCTCCTTAATGTGGTAGACCACTTCACATATCTAGGTAATATAGTGTCAAATGACGCTTCACTTTCAAGGGAAGTTGATAACAGTTTGGCCAGGGCCAGTAGCGCTTTTGGACGCCTTCAGGCGAGAGTTTGGCGGAACAGATCGCTCCGCCTGCCTACAGGTGGTGTTTCTCTCAACCCTTCTATATGGCTCTTAGACATGGACACTATATAGGAAACATCTAAGACTTCTTGAGCGCTTCCACCAAAGATGCTTTCGCTCCATTATGGACCGCAAGGTGTCAATACAGCACTACAAACAGCGATGTCCTTGCAAACGCCGGTATGGACAGTATAGAGGGACTTCTTTTGACCAGCTTAGGCGTCAACTTTCCCTAGCTGGCATAGAAGAGAGCAACTGGTTGCATGCGGCCTGAGAACGAGACAGCTGAAGGTCACTCACAAAGGCCGTGGGATACACATTTGAGACCAAAAGAAAATCTGCTTCCGAGGACAAACTCAATCGGCGAAAAGAAATCTAAATCGACCACCTGCGGACAATGGTTATGTTTGGCCTGCATGTGGCAAAATATGTAGATCTTAACTGGGGCTGCGCAGCCACGGGAAATATTGCATTCCTCACTAATCTTCGGACTCGAAGACTAGCCTTATTATTATTAATAATCATAAGTTTGCCATTAATAATAATAGCATAAAAAATGATTTAGATGTAGATTTTTTTTTTAATTAAAATTTTTTTGTTAGCCTTAAGTGTAGTCTTTTTATATCTATGTTATTAAAAATAAACAAACAAAAAAATTACTTTTTCTTTTCAAATCGCAGAAAGTAGAGCTTTATACCCATATTAAGCTGTGAATAAGTTGTGTGGCTTGCAATTTCGCGGCTGTGTGTATGTGTTACAAAGTAAATTTCTATTAAGCATTGTTAAAGAGCTAATTGTCGCGCCTTTTTTTTTGCTGCGTTATATCAATGTTTTCGAACTTAACCTCTCTCATCCCACTTTTTCGTTAACTTTCAATGGAACCATTAAAAGACGGGAGGGAAGAAGCAAAAAAAAAAAGGGAGTGCCATCAAATGCCCATGCCGGCCAGCTAAATGATTAGGCCAAACACAACATCGAAGACATCAAAGCAGTCCATGCCGCTCGTGCATAGCAGAAAGTACGGTCTAACGTTTTGCAAATGATAATACGTACAGTGTATAGTGTATTTTGTTTTTGTTGATATTCTTGTTTAATTTCAAACAAAATTAATTATAATAAGAATAAAAAAACAACAAGAAAACGTGTTCGAGCCTTTGTGTCTTGCTGCTGTCACTTTTTTTTTAAAGTTGTCTGCATTGATTTTTTTTTCTTTGGTCGTGACCAGACCGGCCCATTTGGTACTGGCCCACCGGGCATTTGCCCGTTTGCTCATATAGCCAGTCCGCCCTTGACTCTTGCTGCTGTCAGTTTTTTAAGTTGTCTGCATTGAATAAAAGTTCTTTGGTTGCGACTAGACAGGCCCATTTGGTGCCGGCCCATCAGGCATTTCCCCGTTTGCCCATATAGCCACTCCGCCTCCTTATCGTGCACAATATACTTCACTCTTTGTCTACTAATTAAATGACAAATCAATTCGACTCTACAATTACTCTCTTAGGCAACATTGTCGTATATTTGTATGATTATACGTTACCTAGATGAGTGCGCTAAGATTACCAAAGGACGGGAAAGAAGCGAATGTCAGCCTCCCCCCCCCCTTTTTTTTTTCTATTTAAAAAAAAAAGAAAAACCTGACCCACCATAACAGACCAATACCACTTTCTATCATCACATGTACAATCGTAGAACACATAATATGTAGCAACATCATAAACCGCTTTGACTAACATAATGTCTTTACTCTATACCAACATGGCTTTAACAATATAGATCATGTAAAACACAACTAATATGACTAATTGATGATTTTTCAAAAGGTTTAGACCAAAGTGAACACAATTTTACTAAGGTTTTAGATTATATTCAATACCATAGTTTGCTTAAAAAATTAAAATATTTCTCCAGTGATGGTCCATTACGTCAGTGGGTTAAAGATTTTATGATAGTGGAGAACAAACTGTAATAATAAATCTCTCTAAATCAACACCAATAACAGTTAACTCAGGTGTACCTCAAGGAACAGTCTTAGGTCCACTACTATTTTTAATTTAAATAAATTATTTACCAAATTGCATTAGTGCAGGAACAAAAGTCAGAGTATTTGCAGACGATTGCATAATTTATAGAACAGTGATTCCCAATTTTTTTTTTGGCTCGTAAATTTCTTGTCATGTTTCCCAGTACTCGGTAGATCCCCCCCCCCCTTGTTAGCTAATATTTCGGATTTGCAATTGTTCAGATTTATGAACTTTCAATGTTTTTTCAATGATTTCTAAGGGACAATAGGATTTATGTTTATTATTATACAATATGAATCCTCTTTTTGGGACCCCTCAACTCAAGAAAACATTTAGAAACTGGTATAGAGACAAAATAGATCAGTGAGATTCGTAACAAACGAATACTCACATTTGACTCAAATAAAACGTTTAGTAAAATTACTAAATTTAGAAAGCCGTTAGGACAAAAGACTTAAAAGTAAAGTAGCAATTATACCTAAAATTCTAAACCATAATCTTCAAATACAAAAACAAAATTTTATAAAATAATCAAAATGAAACAAAGGCACATTTCTCATTCCTTATGCTAGGACAAATGTGTACAAATGTTCCGTCTTTTTTAGCGCTATTAGAGCATGGAATGGGTTGCCTGAGCTGGCCAGGAAAACCAGTGACTTGGCAGAATTTAGGTCATTGGTTAATATGCATGACTAAATGCATGACGCGTAGGACGTAATCATCTTCTTTTTTGAAGTTACGTCTGTATTGTATATGATTAGATATAATTTCCACTACCCTTGACATGTAATTAATGACTAGTCTGCTAGGATATGTCAAGGAATTTTGAAATCAATATCTTCAAATTGGAAATGCTAAGTCTTGATCTCTTCTCGTGGTGTGAGGCCTTGATTGACGCTATTTTAAGAAAAAAAAGACCAGAAGCATAGCCAAGAGCAAAGAATGCAAATCTTTAAAAAAGGCTTAAACTAAAACGCGGACAACACTGCAACAGATCCGAACTTTCCTTGTCTTTGAGGCTAGCTTTCGAAGTGAAGACTTCTTAGCATTCTTCAAGACATATGAGATTCTGCCGACGTTAAAACAAGTCTAAACAAGTTCGCCTCTAAAACTAGATCTAGCAATAACACGTTATCTACCTTAATCCATATTAACAATAAAAAAATAATAACCAATTATTAATTGACTAATTGTTAATTTTCTTATTATTTTATGTCTTGTTAGGTACAATAAAAAAAGTTTAAAGTATCAACCTAATCGGGGAATGCGTGAAGGAGAAATATCATTAACAATTATTTAAGAGGACTAAACCCGAAAACTTAAGACATATTTATGAATAATTAGGATTAGTGATTACCAATTATTAATTGACTAATTTGTTACCTTTTAATTATTCATGTCTTGTCGATGCCTATGAATAGTTGTGCAAAGTTTAAACTTGATTGAAGAAAATGTATTGGAGAAATACATACCTTTTATCAGACGAACATACAGGCAGACAGAGAGAGCTGATATAAGCTTTGTAAAAAAATAGTTCTCCATTTCCCTATTTTAGATTATTATTTGATCTAAAAAAAATGCTAAAAAGAATTCTGGACTATGAATGTATATTACGTGCGATATCGTATAAATTGTGTACTCTAAATGTACTGTTTTTTTTTTCAATCAACAATTGTAAAACTAATTTCCTTACGGATAAAACTTTTTTTTTTTTAGAGACCAACTATAGCAGCATTGTATGCCATAGAACTAATTAATGATCTCAAGAAGTTATATAAAAATGATCTCAGTGACCACGTTTCTAAACTGGATAAAGAAATAAGGTTTATACATTTGTTTTATTAAATATATTTGTTTTTAAATATAGTATATACTCATTGATACTGAACATTATATTGTTGTAGTTTTAACAGATTTTTTTTAACGAAACTCTTGTCACTTTTCTTTCAGAAACTTTGAAAACTTGGCCATATCCACATTGAACAAAACCTACGATACAAATCCACACATTGTTAATGACTTGCTCATCTATAAGTTAAAAGGATCGTGGAATGGTTACAGCTGTGTGGACTTAGCATTACTTAACAATCTTGGCAAATTTCTATCTCAAACACCGTGCATCCTGCTGAATAAAGAGATGTGGAACAATGGCACTGTTCCATCACACAGTAGACCCGAACAGCCAAAACCGGAACTGGCAGAAACATCAAAAAAAAGGTAAAATAGTTTAATTATATTCTACTTTGAGGTGTTAATTCTAAAAACAAAATACTACTAAATGTAATTAATTACTTTATTACTATTTTTCAAGAAAAAGTAAATTTAAGTTATTATTTAGAAATGAAAATGCTCATTTACGATGCACATACACTATTAGAAAATGTAGGTAACATGTGTTTAAAAAAAGAGGAAGAATTGATAAAGCGAATTGTTTCAATAACCATATAGTAGTTAGTGAAAAGATTCAGGAATGTAGAGTCAAAGTTCTTAACTTTTTCACTTCTACTACTAATTGTTAACGGCCCAAGAAAAGTAAATAGTAGCTATTTGATTTGTGCGGTTTGTTTATCCGTCCGTCCATCCGCCCCGTTTAGATTTTATAAACTAGAAAAGAAAAGCGAAAATCGGACATCATGAAATTTTAGATCATGTTTAGCTGCCCCTGAAAGAGGAAAGACGCTATAAGAGGAAAGACGCTATAAGTTTTGAGTGAAATATCTGTCCGTCCGGTCCGTCAGGCCGTCCTGTTTAGATCTCGTAAACTTGAAAATCCGTCATCATAATATTTTACACCGTTCAAAGTTCTGATGCAAAGACTACTTTTTCATTTCTAAAATCACTTATGCAAGCAGTTTTTTCATAAAAATACATCACTTTTACAACTATTCACTATTAATATTAACAAACACTGGAGGCTCTTTGTTAGCGGAGATGACTATTTATCATATTTTTAACACTTTTATAATAACGATTTTAGATTTTTTGTCTTTTTTTTATATTTGTATTGTTAAATTATGTAAGTTTTGTCATACTAATTACTACATTTACAAAAAATTTTTTTTGTTTTTTTTAAAGAGAAAAAGCTATTTAGTATGCATATAAGTTGAACATAATTTAAAACAACAATTTAAAAGAAGTGTTTTATATTATATCGCATGAACTGCAGCACTGCAAAACAACTGTTTAACACTTGAAAGGAATTTTTTTAAGGAATTGTTTTTCTTTAGGAATTAGAGATTCAACCTTTACAAAAATTTAGATCAATTAGATATTCAATTATAAGATATCAAGAAGTCCAGGTTCACATCAAACTTCACATTCACTTACACCTATCGTTTGGTCTGCTAGACCGCTGAAGCACCAAACATTTGTCAACCTTATTTCTTTCTTCTTCTCTGTCATTTGTCTTTGATAGAATTTCATTCTGCTGTTCCTTCTGAAAATATTGAAAACTGTTTTTTTTACCTGTCTGGGTGGACCACTTCGGGAGCCGATTTTGAGTTTGTGTTTCCACACAAACTGTCTTTGTAACCTTGTTATTTATTTTCTTTCTAGCTGTGTTATCCTGTTCTATTATATCCCCTTTTTTTATTCATTTCATTTTTTTCTGGAATAGCGGGCTTGTATGAATAGGTTGCAATTGGTATTCTGTAGTCATGTAAAATACTGCACTTATCCTTGATCTTAGTAATCGAAGTTTATGTTTATATTTAAAGCATATCCCAGTACTGAAACGCAGTACCATAGTGTATATACACATACTTCTTAGGCCAATCAGTTGCAGTTTTTTCGTCTGCCTGCATTATAACGCCACCCCCACCCCTTCAAATTCCCCTACACCCTGACTATGCCCATGACAAAAATAAAAGCAAATTATGCCAAACATAATGCATGCTATAATTCTCATTTGTTCCGATAACACAATTTTCTTATGAATTCTAAATGTGAAAAAAAAAAGAATAAATAAAATTTTTAAAAAAAATCAATGTTTCTGTTTTTGCATTAGCATGTTCAGTAAACTACTAGTTCCGAGGGTGATAGCCTTTCTTCGATTTGTAAGTATTTATAATGGGATCTGATTATTAGTATTATTTTTATTAAAGCTAATTTGTTTTGTTTTTTTCATATGTCTGTCTTGTTATTATATAAAATTCAAATATATGACTGCTAGTGCTCAGTTGCTAACACACGAAAGTAAACTAAGTGACCTTTTTTAAAATTGCAGTCTTCTTAAAAAAAAAGAAATAAGCCAAAAATCTTTTCTTTGAATGTGTATATATTTCCTAATCTTGGTAGTATTTCAAATATAAGAAGTGTATCTCTTAACCACAGATCTCTCACCTTACATTTTTGGGATTCTTTGCTTTATGGATAATCTCCTTTCTAGCAGTCGACACATTGCATTGGATTGAATGGGTACTTTTGACTTGGGTAATATTCTACTCAGCTGAAATCATCAATCAGGTATGCAAATCACTTATAATATGTTCAAAAATACAAAGTAGAAAAAATCAACATAAAAAACATCCTTAATATAAAAAAAAATCTAATTAAGCTTTATAAAAAAATTACAATATATAATTACTATAATTACTTTCATTCAAATTACTTTCAGTGTATACGCAACGTTATGAGACACAGATGGTCATGTTGGAGTTTCATAGATCGCATAGAACTACTTTCTGTTCTCCTATTTCTCATTTCCTGGAGCTTACATATCGCTGCCTACGTACACCAGGACAATCAGCAACTAATGGACTGCGTTTTAACACTTTTTAATATCGACTTCATTTTGTTTTGTTTGTATACACTAGTGTTCTGCTACGTCAAGAAATCATTAGGGCAAAGGATTATTGTTATCATACAAATGGTATGATAAATATAATGTATTATAGTTGTTAAATTTCTTTTAAACTTTAAAAACGGGATATAAAGATAAAAAATAAATAACATAAAAAAAAGTGTATATTTTTAAATTTTAGATTATTACAAATATATAAATAAATGATAAAATATTGTCGTTATGGCTGAAGAACTACAACAAAAGATACAAATAAATGTCCAAAAATATAAATTAATAATATTTAGGTCATCTGAGAGAAAACAAAAAAAAAAATATTAAAAAAATAAATTTTCGATAAACATTTTATTAAATATAATAT